>PVJO010012175.1:0-56610 GCA_004026905.1 Hystrix cristata | reverse complement strand
TAGAGGGTCATATTCTTATGGGTCCCATCACTCTTGCTCTAATCAGTGTACTTAACTAATCAAGAATACTTTCTGTTGCCTAGTGACTCTACTAGGCTGCCTATAAAGCCCCCACTTGGGACCTTGCTCAGTTACCACTCTGTTATGGGGCTGAAGACAAGTTGGTGGTATTTCCTGCTGATGTGACCAGGTAAGGAGACTGTGTATATGGGTAGGAATTGAAAGGAAATTACTAAAACGAATACTATGAAGACAGAGGGTCCCCAAGAATAAGGGATGGAAGCTTTGAGTAAGGTGGCTCAAAAGTGGAGGGATGTAAGCCATCCTGGAAGAAACGGGCACAGGGAAATAAAAGACAGGATGGAAAATGGAAGGGAAATAGAAAAAGAGATAAGATTTAGAACTCTCCTCCTATGGCCATGATTGATCAACGATTAGTATTATTAGTTGAAGCCTTCTATTCTTCTAGATCTTGCTTTGGTAGCTAGCACTGAGACATGAAAAGCATGTATAGCAAGACTTTCAAGGTTCTCACACTCTAAGGAGAAAAAGGAGATAACACTTGCATATCTGAATATTAGTGTCAGTTCTGCCTCTCTACATGGATTCAAATTAAATATCCAAGCAGTAAGTGGTATGAAGATTTAGAAATGGGAATTCTCAGTTTAACATGTCCCTGATTTGTTAGAGCAGATCCTGGATTATGGAGGAATAGAATTCAGTGTTGACAAATGAATAGAAAGCAGAGCTTGGCAAGCGGTGGGGATGAGACCATGTCATCACTGATGCCAGAATGCAGGGATATTGACATGTGAATTGCTGAGGTATACAGCTGTGTGGGTTTCATTCACGTCACTATGTACAACTGGCCTTCTGTATATGTCTGGGTACATGTTACCTTCTGCCAGGCCAGTAAGATGCAGACTTGTGCCTGAAGTCAGAAAGCACTAAACCATTTTATTTTCAGGCTAGTGGGCAATGTATGGCCTGACTCGGGCACAGGGTGTCTATGGATATAGTATCTTTGTAACAGCTTACAACAAGGATCACAGAGGTATCCAGAGTGGCTCTTATGTGCTTCCCATTATTTCCAGAAAAACTTATATAGCTTGGAGACTTAATTAAAAAGCTCATCCGATTGTAATTGTGAGAGTTGTTTTGTTGGTATGTGTGCATGTGTGTCACATAATTCAGTAAGCATTTCTTATTTCAAGCCAAGACTAGTCTGGAAAATAATGTTGCTGAGGAGTTGATGGATTATGATCTGGAAATGGTTATAAACCAGAGACAGCAAAATGGGGCCAGAATCTAATAATAAAAATTCAAGACACTGGAGAAAGGTGTGATAGTTCACACATAGTGATCAGATCAAAGTTTTGAATAGAGTTCAACTTGCATAATTTGGTAAAGGTTTATTAAAGACTTAGAATTTACAAAAAAGATGAAACGACATATATTATCATTACTGCCTTTCTTTTCAGGGTGTGTTCTCCACCATGTTAATTTTCAACAACACCACGTCCTCCTCCTCCAACTTCCTCCTCACTGCCTTCCCTGGATTAGAACTTGTGCATGTTTGGATCTCCATTCCTGTCTGCTGCCTCTACACCATCGCCCTCCTGGGAAACGGCATGATCTTGTTCGTCATCGTTACTGAGCGGAGTCTGCACAAACCCATGTACTATTTCCTCTCCATGCTCTCAGCTGTGGATCTGTGTTTGACCATCACGACCCTTCCCACGGTGCTTGGGGTGCTCTGGTTTCACGCCCGGGAAATCAGCATCAAGGCTTGCATCTTTCAGATGTTCCTCGTGCACACCTTCTCCTTCCTGGAGTCCTCGGTGTTGGTAGCCATGGCCTTCGACCGCTTCATGGCCATCTGTAACCCGCTGCAGTACGCTGTCGTCCTCACAGACATGATGAGCCTGGTAACCGCCCTAACTGTATGCATACGGCAAGTAATTTTCTCCTTCCCTTGCATCATAGGCTTGGTCAATACATCTTTCCGCGGAGGCCAAGAACTCTCCCACCCATTTTGCTACCACCCAGATGTGATCAAATTCACATATTCCAAGGTTTGGTTCGCCAATTTTTGGGGGATGTTTTTTCAGTTCTACCTGAATGGCACTGACTTACTGTTCATTCTTTTCTCCTATATCTTGATCCTGCGAACTGTTCTGAGCATTGTGGCACCCAAGAAGCAACAGAAAGCCCTCAGTACTTGCGTCTGTCATATCTGTGCTGTTACAGTTTTCTACGTGCCGATGATCAGCCTGTCTTTATCCCACCGTCTTTTTAGCTCCACTCCGAGAGTGATCTGTAGTACTTTGGCCAACATTTATCTGCTCTTACCCCCTGTGCTGAACCCCATCATCTACAGCTTGAAGACCAAGGTGATCCGCCAGGCCATGATCCAGGTGTTCAGCTTCAAAAGTTTAAGGGGCACCAATGTGAGGGCACTTAGGGGAAAGTGGAATCAAAGGGGGAGGGGTTCTAGCACATAAATTATGGTTAATTAAGGAAGGGATTTGGGGCACTGTCAGCCACAGACATTTTGGGAACTGAGGCAGTTCCAATTGGATTACAGGAGTGGGAAGAGCAGAAGAATTTTTCTCAAGTTTATGACAGAGTTAAAAAAAATCCACAGTTAAAAACCATTTGAATTGTGTATATGTCTCTCAAAATTTAAAAACAAATACACAGAGTACAATAAAAGTATTTTAATCCAGTGGAACAATATATCTGCTTTAAAGCAATAACTCTTTGACCAGAGATACATCGTAATAATTTTATTTTTGCATTCCATTGGATAAAATCTGTTTTTCTTCTAAGATCAAATTTTTGTTTTTCTCAGGGGACAATGAAGATTTTTTTCCTTGAGCTGGTAAAAATTGCATGGGTGTCCAAAGGCACACACATTGAAGTTTGTAATTGGAAACTCCGTTTTTTTGTTCTAAGAGTCATTTCTAGAGAGAAGGAGTGGTTAATTAGTGGTCTATCTTTTCTTAATCATTTTTTGTAGCAATAGTGATACTTTTAAAGTTCTAATTGCTGTTTTGTGTACTTCTAATAGGTCCAATATGAAATTATACATTACCTTTTGTTATTTTTCATCGTGTTGATATTCTAATATATTTCTGATTCTGAGTCTATGTTTTTGTTCAGTGCTGTCTTGGCCTTGGGATTGTGTCCTTTGTCTAAATGGACCTGCTGTCTTCCACCTCCCTTTTAGCAGCCTCTACTCCATTGTACTTGTCACTGTAGAATTGCTTAGTAACTTTGATGCTGTTTAGAAATCTTGACATTATCTTTATTAAGACTATTTACTTTGTGAAGAAGTAACTTCAGGTAGAGAGTTGACAAGGTGTTGGAGAGAATTATGCACTTTTTTTATATATAGTTATGACATTTTATTTACATCCAGAATTATTGATGTCTGAGCACAGTGCACCAAGCAGGTATTCTGATTTGAGCTTCCTCCCTCCTCCCTCTTTATCAAGCCCTTGATCATTGGTAGATAGGAAATACTACCAGGCCCAGACTCTGGTTTGTTTGGATCAGTTTTCTGTCAAATTGTGTTGTTCTGCTGAAACATTGATGGCTTTCTGACCCTGCTTTGCTTAAAACACAATTTCCTTTGATGGAGTAATTACCAATAACAGGCACATATTATATATAATCAAAGAACTTGTGCAATTTTTTCCTTTAGATGTGTCACTGGTGTTGTACAAACATCCCAAAACATGTGGCAGCAGTCATTATTTTAAGTGGAGAAAAATCAGTGCAGTGACCAACCTAGAAAATAGTGCAGGTGGAAATAAATTTCAGTTTTCCAGTCTCCACGTCAAACACTACAGCTAAAATCTGTTTTGGTTTTGTGCACTTTGTGGGAAGTCTTTGTAATCCCTTGTACCACAATTTAGTGTTTCATATTTCAACTTTCTCTTCTCAATTGCTTCCAAATAAGTGTCTCTTGGGTTCTGTCTAAAGAAGAACAAAAAACCCAAAGGACAAAAACAATAAAAAACCACAACTATTTTTTTTTTTTTTTTGTGGTACCGGGGATCGAACTCAGGCCCTTGTGCTTGCAAGGCAAGCACTCTAATCACTGAGCTAAATCCCCAGCCCAAAAACCACAACTATTATGTAAAAGTTACAGTCTCAAGGGCTTGGGGATTTAGCTCAGTGGTTAGAGTGCCTGCCTAGCAAGTGCAAGGCCTGGAGTTTGATCTCCAGCACCCCTCACCCTCCACAAAAAGTTACAGTCTCAATACACATCTAGTTTCTAGATATTTTCTGTAGAAAAAGGATTGAGGAAAGATCTTTTTTCTTAAACCGATAGCCTGTTAGTAATCCCAGAATAAAACTACGGCCCTCAGATTATTCATCAGAGATGATTTTAGGTAAGACTTTGAGAAGTTGGATGGGTCAGAGGAGACTGTCGCAGAGTCGGGCACGTCAGAAGTGCTGGATGAATTTTCTCGGCACTATCTGAAGACATCAATGATGATATAACCGGCCAAACACTGCTTTTTACTCATCATGTTTTTGATCCAGATATCTCTGTGCTTGACGAAAGAACGGGGCTTATGTAGCAGCTAAACTAAAAGGCCAGTGGAAATGAAATGTGAGCTGGGAGTAAGACACTTTGCCTGTGACAGCACCACACTGTGGCAGACACTCTGACCCTGATGGGGAGGCTCTCTCAGGTCATACTCTTGTGAAAGCACCGGAGCGTGTCTGTATCAGTTCCTACAGGTGTCTACTGCACTTGTGTTGCTTTGAGGACCTTAAAAGTTTTTCTTTGTAGATCCACTATTCTCTATTAACAATTCAGAAATTTAAGAACACTTAAAAAGTCCTTTTTCGAAACTTTTTTCTAAATTTAGTGTCAAAATTAATTGGCCAAGAAAACAAAACAAAACAAAACTCTAGTATGAACTGAAGTGGATGCATTTGTGGTCATTATTTATTCTACATCATGTTGTGAATGTTCACATTTTACTTCAGAAATACAATTATGTTTGAGTACAAAGTAATGCTTCAAAGACTGTATGGTCTTTTAAAAGTATATATAATTCTAAATTTCAAGAGTTTTAGATGATATCTTGTGGGGATATACAGCCATGCTCCTACTTTTACAACAGTCAGTACCTAAAGCAGTCTGCCTTATGTGTGTTAATCTTCTACTACTCTGAATGTACTTTTCATGTAATGCATTATAGCATGTGATCTGCCTAGTCTACACCAAGAACATTTTCATTGATGTACTTTGTCTCTATGGTGGAAATTATAAATGACATATGGATTTGTGTTTTCTTGTAATTTCTAGTTCAATACTTAATATATTTGATTTTTTTCTGATTGCATCATATTTAGCACATATAATTAAATTTTGTGAATATATGAGGAAATATGGAAAACTATTAAAAATAAAGATTATTCATAATCCCACTAGTGAAAGATTATGTGTGACTTGATCTTTTTTTTAGTTCTGATTTGATCATTTTTTACCATATGAACACATGGACACAAATACATAGATGTATATTGCAATTAAGATAACTGTATACTTACATGTGTATTCTACTTGTTTTTGCAATATTCATATTTTCTGTGAAATCATAATATTTTATATTAGACTTTACTTCCTCAAGGAAACTTTTAATTCTCCTCCAAAATATGTAATTTATCTTTCTTTTTATGTATGCTTCAACTTACCATACTTTACTCAGCGAAGATAATGATTTATTTGTTCTCCCCTCCTTTGTAAGATGCTTGATATCAGACCTATCTTTTATGTTCCATTTAATCCTTGGCACCTGATATACTGCCTAATAAATACCACTTAGTTGTTAATGTTGTTGCATAAGTGAAATATATTGAATAATATTTATATCATAGTTTATGTTGCTATTTACTATTAAAATTTCAGTAACTCAACATATATTTATATAAATATATATTTGATAACACCTCCAAATATGTTATTAAATTCCCAGAAATATAAACTATTAAATTTGAGAGGAAGCAAAATCATTTTGAATTGAATAGCACCTGAAGTTGTAGGATTTAGACTCATATAGCTTGGATTTAGATTCAATCTCTGAAAACTTTAGAGCTCACCATCTTTGGAAAGTTGTTTAATGTTTTGGAAAACTTTACTTTCCTAATGTACAGAACAATAGTAGGTAATAACAGTTATCTTGTGAAAGTTAATGTTAAGAGCAGTAAACAGCTCAGTGCCTAGCAGCTTAGAAAAACTGACTATATCCTATACCTATGAGTTTCCAGATTACAACTACATAAAGATTATCCATGTAATTAGTTGCACTTTAACACATTTTTCTATTGTTACTTCCATAGAAAATTGCTCCCATTCAAAGACTATTTTTCAATTGTATTTAAGCAAAATTTGGAGCTGTCTTTGTGTTCAATTCTTATTTTAGTTTACTTATAAGTGTAACAAAATATCACTTCCAAACATATAATATTTTAAATGTTATCATTTTTCCTACCAGTATTATGTGACTGATTACTTTCATTTCATGTTCTGCTGTTTCTTAATTATGAGTTAAATTTTCACATCTGGATGGTGCATTGAAGTGTTTTTCTTCTTTTCTTGTTCTGCTCATTAATTTGTTGAACAATTAGACACCTCTGTTTAATAAATATTATGATTATGCTGACTTTATCTCAGTTTCTATTTATCCATATCCCATAATCTTCAGTATAATTTATTTTGATAATAATTTTGGCAAGTCCCCCAAAATGTTCTTCCAAACTTAATGGGCAATTGTGAAATCTGTATGAAAACTGCGATTTTAAAAAACACCAATTTTTTTATCCAATTCACTCTTCTGATCCAGAAACAACATTTATTGTTATCTTGTGGCTTAGGTATTCATGCCTGATACAGATTTGAATTTCTGATTTTATGACTTCATTGTCTTCAAATTACTAATTACACCTCACTCCTCATTGATTTTGACAATAGGGTTTTCTATTATTCCAGATGTTCATTGCCCTTGTAGTTTATTATCACACTTTAGGCTGTCAAATTTAGAGTTTTTTTTTGTTCTGATCTACCCCCCACCCCGGTAAGTTGGGAAATGTGTCAGTCTATTAGCCACATGTCAGTTTATAAGCACTGTGCAAGTAACTGGAGCTTTGCCAATACATTTATATAAATTTTGGGGGGAACAAGAAAAAACTAGCAGGAGGAGCAGACATGTGAACTATGAATTATAGCACAATATTTACTTAATGAACAATTGGGTTCATTAGGAAAGAACAGAGAAGAGGCAAGCAAGTTCATTCCTTCTTTCCCTTATTAGGTGGTTATCTACTGAAGGTGAGCTACTGAACATTCAGAATGTATTTGAATTCATCTGTGGACATAAAACATAAGACTATTTAGCCAACAGAGAATAACTTTTCCAAAATTGTTCTTTGAAACAGAACTAATATTACTTATTCATTCAACTTAATGCAAACAGCAAAATATTCAAATTTATTAACAGTAATTTTGTCTCATTTCTGTGCAAAATGTTAAGGATTGGCTTATTCTAAATACTCCCTCTTAAATCTTTGTCTGGCAATAAATGGTCACAAATAAAAGACAAACCAGAAACAAAGGAATTTTACAAAAAATTCATTTGGGGAATCCAATCCTCACCCCTCCCTTCTGCTCCCCCTTCCCTATTTACAGCAGGTTTATTTATATTTTTCCATTTTTTCCCTTTCCCCTTTCTTTTCTTTTTCCCTTCCTCTTTCCCCCTTCTCCCTTTCTAGTTCTCTTCTCTTTTGAATATTATCTTCCTTTTGTATAACATCTATTATACCTCTTTGTCGTTATTGACGTTTATGGTTTCTCATAACAGAGAAACAATTTGATGTGTACTCATGAATGTCTGATTTATTTCACTTAAGAGTGTGTTCTCAAGGTACATCCATTTACCTACAAATGTCTCCAGTTTATTCTTTTTTAATGGCAGAGAAGTACTCCATTGTGTAGAAAAACCACATCTTCTTTAGCCATTCATTAGTTGTTGGGCATTTAGATTGTTTCCAAGACTTTGCTATTACAAATTGTGTTGCTATAAACCTGGTTGTGCATATATCGTTGTGGTATGATGATTTTAATTCTGGGAATATACCGAGTAGAGAAAAAGCTGGATCAAATGGAACCTCTAGTTGTAGTTTATTGAAGAATATCCATACTGATTTCCACAGTGGCTGGACCAATCCACATTCCCACCAACAGTGGAGGAGGGTTCCTTTTTCCCCTACAGCCCTGCCAGCACTTGTTATTGGTTGATTTTTTGATAATCGCTGTTCTTTCTGGAGTGAGATGCAATCTTAACGTTGTTTTGATTTGCATCTCTTGAATGACTAGTGATGTTGAACACTTTTTTATGTATTTACTTGCCATTTTTATTTCTTCATCTGAGAAATGTTTATTCATTTCAGATGCCCGTTTTTGGATTGGGTCTTTAAATTTGGGAGGTTTGATTTTTTTGAGTTCTTTGTATATTCTAGATGTTAGACCTTTATCTGAGGGACAGCTGGCAAAATTTTTTTCCCAGTCTGTGGGTTTTCACCCTGCTCTATTGGTGATTTTTTTTGCTGTGCAAAAGCCTTTTAATAGGATGTGGTCCCAAGCACTGATTCTTTGTATTATTTCCCCTGTAGTCTGGGTTCTGTTCGTAAATTTTTTTCTTACCCCTATGTCTTTGAGCGTTCTTCCTGTTGTACTCTCTAGTAAATTTAGTGTTACTGTTTTAATGTTTAGATCTTTGACCCACTTCAATTTTAGTTTAGTACATGGTGAGAGACATCTATCTAGTTTTAGTTTTCGGCATGTAGCAAGCCAGTTTTTCCAGCACTATTTGTTAAAGAGGCTATCTCTCTTCCAGGGAGGGTGTTTGGCTCCTTTGTCTAAGATGAGGTATTTGAAGGTATTTGGAGTTGTTTCTGCATCTTCTAATCTGTCCCATTGATCCTCAGGTCTATCTTTTTGCCAGTACCATGCTGTTTTTATCACAGTAGCTGCATAGTATAGTTTCAGGTTGGGGATTGTGATGCCCCTTGCCTTGCTCCTGTTCCCCAGGATTGTTTTTGCTCTTCTTGCTCTCTTCTGGTTCCAGACAAATTTCATTGTTGTCCTTTCTAATTCTGTGAAGTATGTTAATAGTATTTTGATTGGAATTGCATTAAATCTGTATAGTAATTTAGGAAGTAGGACCATAGCAACAGAAGTTAAAAAACAGATAGGCGAGGCTGATTTTCATTTAAATGAACTTATCTTTGGAAATATTTTCTACCTCTGAGTGGGAGATGAGTGTTCTCCTCATAGTTAGCTTTAGTTTAAAAGGGTATTATTTAGAAGATATTAAAGTAATTCTATTTGAGTATCGTAAATGTATTACACATGTACAAAAATATGATTCCAGTATTGTTCTCAGGTTTCATAGACAGCATATGAAATAAATATATAAATAACTAAATAAAGTCATTCTGCAAGCTCATTTCTGACAAAATTGCACAAAATGAGAGGGAAAAAAGTGCCATGGAGATTTCTGGTAACAAACACAATATGTAGAGCCAACTCTGAACCAGTAAAGGCAAAGGTACTTTATTAAGGTACACTTTATTAAAGGTAGTTTATTAAAGGTACACTTTAGGAAAAAAAAAGCCACATTAGAGTAAGGTATGCTATGATCCATTTTACATACCATTTAACGAAATAGGGAAACAGAAATGTGTTTAGGCTAGAACCTTCTCAACTTTAGTGCCACACATCTGCTGGCCAGGACTTAAATCTGTAGACCAAAAATTCCTTGAGGAATCCCCTGAGTTTTGCACCCATGGGACACCAATTACTCAAACTTGGTTACCTTTCTTAAAAAATAATTTTTATCAAGAAATCTGGAAAGTTCCAGAATCAGGCCTTGTTTAACACCATGGTTTTAACTCACGGATGCCCACAGACCAGGAAAGGGTCAGACTGGAAAGAGTCAAAACTTTTGGAGAATGCACACATCAAAGTTCAACCCGCCCCAGACATTAGAGAAAGTGGTTGAGGGCATAAAGAAATCATTTAACCCCAAGGAAATTTGGTATATTATTTTAGTTCTAGAAACATTTCTTTTTTTTTTTACAGTCAAGGATTATTCTGAAATCTATCTTACAGATATCTGGGGTAGTATGTGATAGCACCCTTGTTCAGTTGTTCTAAATCTTCCTCTGTGTGATGTGATGCAACATCAGGGCTTGTAGTGGTGGATTGGATCCTCTGTAAATGCTGGTATATGAGACTCACTAGTACCAAGAGAAAAACCCGTATCCACCACATGCGTCAACTCCCGTTAAGCCAACGTGGTTCACTTCCTCGGTAGAATGATCTGTCAAGTCGCTGTCCTCTACCTAAGGGGTAATATTACATTGGAGGATTGATGCTGATTTCAAATAGTGCAGATTCCGTATATGGTCGGAACAAAACTTTGGTCATCCTTGAGTGAGAGTGTATGCTTTAGGTTGGCGAAGAGTGTCCATCTCTGCCTCTGTGACGGCTTCACTTAGGGGTGCATTGAACCAGCACAGAGATTTCCTATGTAAGGAACTAGCTGATATCAACTGTCAGATTCATTCTGTTTACTTGCAGTTGGTCTTTTCCAGGATGGATAGAATTTGATGAATACCAATCTACAATATAATGATCTTTGAATTTTGTTCTCTAGATCCATCCACATGCCATTTCGTCTCTCCCTGCCCCTAGCACTTTAATCTTTTTCTTTCTCTTTCCAGGATACTGGTCATTCAGCCCTTGATTTGCTAATGAGTTTCCTTTGTGTATATTTATACATTGGGCCACTTCTTTTGTGTACAAAAAGGATGACTAGGTCCATCAAACAAAGATCGGCCTATTAAGAGCATTTCTTCTAAATACTGTGTTTCATGGCTACATTATAAAGGATCAGCAACATAGCTATGGTTTATTTGCAGTATATCAAGTTTATCTATCCATAAAATAGCTTGATTTTTTTCCCTTCTCTACCAGCTGGTCTTAGGAGATGATTCACATGGCTGCAGGTATGAGCTGGGGAAAGGCAACATTACAGGAGTAGTTTCTTTGTGTCTATGGAGTATGCATCATCTAATTGGGAATTTCAGATATGCCTGATGTCCCCAGCCTAAGACAGGGTAGTACCTTTCCTTGGGTTGGATTGCTATTTTCAAGTTTAAAATCACTATCTTCAGAGTCCCGAGAGGCCATTAAATGTTCTGCTTCCTTTTGATGTTAAAAGGTTAAAAATGTGTGAATTTGTCTTCAGAGAGATGGTCTCAGTTTTCCCTATACCATTGGAGCCCTAATGTTGTGGGTCTTTGAACTGTGTCTGTGTATTTATCTCTACCCTTTCCTACCTGTGTGGCACATTGTCTTGCTATACAATGCAATACACTTGTACTTCTTGCATATCTTGCCTGGACTTTATGCATATCCAGTTTTCATATATGAAAGAGAACACGTGATCCTTGTGGTGTATATGTGGACTAGCAAGATCCTTGAGTGGCCGAGGCAGGAGGTTTACTTGAGACCAGAATTCCAAGGCCAGTCTGGGCAACCTAGTAAGACATTGTCTCAAAGAAAAACAAACAAACAAAAAATACATGGATGGAATTCTTTCCCTCAGCACAACAGAGCACACCTTCAGCAGTGAATCCCACTGCTAAGAGGCAATTTACAAACTGTAAATTAATTTGTAGCTTGCTTTTTGATTCTCTTATTAGTGATTTTAACAGGGGAGAAATCAAATCTTAATGAAATCCAACTTACTTTTCTTTAATGGATTGTGCTTTTATGTCATATCTAAAATTTAGAGCCATCAAGACTTTCACATATGTTATCTTCTAGGAGTTTTTTAATCTTATGTTTTATATTTATTTTTGTGAACCACTTTAATTTTTGTGAAAAGTATGTCTGTGCCCAGCATTATTTTGGGGTTTTTTTTTGTTTGTTTAGCATGTGGTTGTCCAGCTGTTACAGTATTACTTATTGAAGATTATTTTTTCTCCACTGTTTTGTCTTTGATCCTTTGATAACAATCAAATGGCTATTTTATGTAGGCCCATTCTTTTCCTTTGATCCACTTTTTTATTCTGTAGCCAATACCAAACTGTTATGATTACTGAAGATCTGTAGTAAGTCTGAATTTGAGGAGGATCAGTTCTGCAAATTTTTTCTTCTCTATTCAGGATTTTGTTGGCTGTTCTGAGTCTTTGGTCTTTCTGTTTAAACATTAGAATCATTTTACTTATATTTTCAAAATAATTGCTGAGACTTTGATTTGGGTATAACTGAATCTATTGATAAAGTTAGGAAAAACTGACATCCTAAAAACATTGAATCTTCTGATCCTTGAATATGAAAACCTCTCTTTTTAAAATTTACTTCATCAGAGTTTTGTGGTTTTCTTCATATAAATCTTGTGCATATTTTGTCAGGTGTATGTCTAAGTTATCTAAGTCTTATGAGGGAACAATGTAAATGATGTACTGCTTTAAATTTTATATTTCATTTGTTCATTGCTGATAGAAGGAAATGATTGGTTTTTGTATGTTAACCTTGTAAGACAAAACCTTGCTATAATCCATTATTAGTTCTAGGGATTTGTCTATTATTTTGGGTCTTCTGTATAGGCAGTCATGTCATCTGCAAGCAATACTGAATTTATTTTTTTCTTCTTATTCAGTATGTCTCTTATTTTCTTTTATGTGATGATAGAGCACATCTTTGCCTTGTTCCCAGTATTAGTGAAAAGCTTTGGATTTCTCATCATCAAATATGGTGTTAGATATAGTTTTTTTGGTAGATATCTTTATTAATGTGAGGAAGTTCTTTATTTCTAGCTTATTGAGATAAGTGTATTTTTTTGTTTTGAGAAATACGAAAGATTGGCAATTAATTTCTTTCAGTTTTTATAGCTGCCAGTCCATCTTCTCATCAAAAGAAATAATAATGTTATTTCAATGTTTATCTAGTAACATTTGCTTAAAGTACATCATAAAAATAGATGGAATCAAGGTAAATAATTTTATAATTTATAAAATACTTTCATGAATATTTGATACTTGCATATTACTATCTCCATTTTTCAAATGATTAAACTGAAGTAAAGAAATGGCTTGGAATTGAGTCTAAAATGTTTTGGTTACATTTAGCCTGTTGTTTTAACAATATTTCCCAACCTGTAAGAACATCATATCTAACTTTCTTATGAATTCTATTGCTTACCATTCATTTGTCTCACAATTTGTCTGTTAACTTTTGGGGGAATCTGGGTACCAAAGAGTTAACGTCCTAGGCTCAAAATCTTTTCTATATAAATTTGCTGAGAGTTCCCAGAGGAGGCTTAAAAAAAAAATTCTCAGAGGTCTGCACTCCTAAGGGAAACAGAAATAAACAGATTTAGATAAAATGGAGGTCTTTTCTTTGAGAGACTTGAGCAGCCAGTTCAGGTAAGTGCAAGGAGCTAAAAATCCCCTTTGAAACTTAGAGTTTTGTTATACTACCTGTTTTAAACATTAATATAATGTTGAAGAGGAGGTGACTTGTGTGTGTGCCTGGGTGCGTGGGGGTAGATGGTACAGTCTGTAGGTTAAATAGAAACCTCAAAAAATACTTGCTCTGAGTTTGGAACTACGTGATGGAAAATGAGTAAGACAAGATCAAACTGCCCAGTGATTTTTTTTTTTTCCAATTTAGCAGATGCAGCTCCATTTACAGGCTGTCAAGACTTTTTTCAATAGATACTACCTAGAAAAAGTAAAATGTATTAGTCCAGGGATGCTTGTCACTTATTGTGTTTTCATAGTTACCTTCCAAAGAATTACAAAATATAATATTAACTCACATTCAAATTTCAACTGAGAGGAACAAAATTAATTTCAAATGTGTCCTTTGTTTGCTGTGGAAGACATGATTTTTGTTTTTGCTGCAATTTGTAGTTTAAAACTTCTAGAATGAGGTTAACACATTCTGGTAGCGCTAGTCTTTCATGGATCTTCTTTCATTTTTTACAATTTTGCTATTTAAAAAAATTGAAATTATTAATTTTATAAATCTTATTTATTTATGAGTTTATTCAGAAGGCGCAGTGAGTATGGGGGAATTGGTGTTGGTTATCTTAGATATTTGTATTTTTCTTATAATTTATGCTGTTTATTCAACATTTGATCATACTGAAACCTAAAAACAGAGCAAGAATTTCCAAGATTGCATCTGAAAATACAAAGAGTGAACTTTTAAAATACAAATCCTAAATGTAAAATCAAGTTTTAATTTATTCTGTAGGTGGATTTTTAATGTTTGCATTTCCAAAGGAAATTGAATAGTTTGGATTTTTTAAATTTAAAAATTCTTTATCAAGTTGATCACAGTGAGGAGATAAAATAATCCAATCAGGATGGATAAGATGAACATGCACATCATACTACTATACAGTTTCAAATTGTATCTTGAAATAACATGATAACCTGAAATGTGACCCATAAGTGCTTTACCTAGCATCACATTTAATGCAGGAACAGACACATGAAGAAATAAGGATACCTAACTCAGAAGAGTGTATTCACTGCTTTATTTCTCTCACATGTTCTGTTGGAAACTATTATGTAATCAGTATTAACATTCATAGGTGTTTGTTTGTAACTTGGTATACTTGGATCTGTTTGACACTTTATAACTATGCATAAACATGAAAATCTACTGAGATTGTATTAATTTTACATTTAACAAAAACGATGCTCATGTAAGTTGAATAACTTGAAACCAGCCAAAGAAGTGGCAAATATGTATACAAAATGTTCATTTGCATACAATTCTTGATAGAGTGAGTGTATATATTCTTCTACGATGTGTGCATGATAAGCACTTACCTCCTAAGTTTAAGAGAAATTAGTCCATAAATTTACATTCTAGCACTTAATGTTTACCAAATATTTTCAGTGATAATTAAATTAGACTGTTATTTGAAACTTTAACCCATGAAATTCAGGAATTTTGTGGCAAATGAAATTGTATAGGAAAAAAAAATAGTGAGAAAACCACTGGGTGTCTCTTTATTGATTCAATGAAAGCAGCTTTACTTTCATATGTTTTGTATATTTGAGCATAAATTGTGAAAAATCACCAATTTGGGATAAATTTTGAGAAGTAAATTTGATATGCTGGAGAATATGAATGTTTAGCAACATATGGTACTTTTGGCAGACTGCAGTTAATTAATATGCCAAATATTCTTACGCACATGATATATGAAAGAATTCTCTACCATAAAACTGGGCTTTATCTAAAAGTATAACTGCTTTTTGTTGCTACGATTTCAGATCTGGCTAAAGAGCTCATATTCCCACTCCTCATGCCTGTTCTTAACAACTCAGAGGTCAAGCTCTTTCTTCTGATTGGACTCCTAGGACTGGACTATGCCCGTGTTTAGATGTCCATCCCCATCTGCCTCATGTACCTCGTTGCTATCATGTGCAATTGCATCATCCTATTTATCGTAAGGATAGAGCCCTCACTTCATGACCCCATGTATTATTTGCTTGCCATGCTGGCAGTCTCTGATGTGGGCTCGTCCCTGTCCTCTCTTCCTGCCATGCTGAGAATCTTTTTGTTCAACGCCATGGGAGTTTCACCCAGTGCCTGCTTTGCTCAAGAATTCTTCATTCACAGCTTCACTGCCATGGAATCCTCTGTACTTCTCATTATGTCACTGGATCGCTTTCTTGCTATCCACAACCCTCTACGATATAGTTCTATCCTCACTAGTGAGAGAGTTGCTAAAATGGGATTGATCTTAGCCATAAGGAGCATTGTTTTAGTACTTCCATTCCCCTTTACTCTAAGTAGATTAATATATTGTCAAAAGAATCTCCTTTCTCACTCGTACTGTCTTCATCAGGACGCCATGAAACTGGCCTGCTCTGACAACAAGATCAATTTTATCTATGGCTTCTTTGTTGCTCTCTGTGCTACGCTGAACCTGGCACTGATTGTTGTGTCTTATATGCTGATCTTGAAGACCGTACTCAGCATTGCATCTCTGATAGAGAGGCTGAAGACCCTTGATACCTGTGTCTCCCACATCTGTGCTGTGCTCATCTTCTATGTGCCTCTCATCGCCCTGGCGGCTGTACATCACTTTGCTAAGCACGAAACCCCGCTTGTTACAGTCCTCATAGCAGATATGTTTTTATTGGTTCCACCCCTGATGAACCCCATTGTGTACTGTGTAAAGACTAGACAAATCCGTGAGAAGGTCTTGAGGAAGTTGTTTAACATATGTGTGAAATAGAAACGTTAATGGGTAAACAATAAATTATCAACCAATAAGTACTTTATGGCATCTGCTATGTGTTCAGTGCTCTGGCGCTCACTGTCTAGTGGCTGGCTGTGGGAGGCAGAATAGTGTACAACGCTGTGGTAGCGGGGAATTTATAATAGAACTGAAAATAAAATTTAAACAAGATGTGAGAAATAGTAGAAACATGACATAATTTATAGAAGTTTAATTGCTGTTTTTAAGAGGAGATGAATTAAATTTGATACATGATGGAACACTTAGATCAGAGTCAGCCCTTGAAGAATGAAAAAAAATATGAGAATATAAATATTGTTATTCTGTTAGAATTTACTAAATTTTTCTCCATACTATCAAAGAAAGCCAAAATAGCAGAACACTAAGCAGCCATGTAAAATGCTGTTCTTGTAGTAATAGAGCATATAATTTGGTAAATATTGAGTGACAACTTTGGATAAAATGACTGAACCAGATAGTGGAGTATCTGGAAAAAATATGAACAAATCCAAATTCAGGAAGTACTAGAAATCTAATTGAGTTAGATACCTAATATGATAATCGGATTGTAAGAAGAGTGTATTTGGACCATGAACAAGATGGATTGAATTTGGGAGAAATGAGGAGGCTATAAATAGGAGGCCATGAAATAATCATGCTGTGAAGCTCTGACTTTGGGGATGGACAGAGAGAGAAAGAAAAATTTAGGTTTTTTTTGTTGTTGTTATTTTTGTTGTTATAAAATGAACATGTAATTTATAGGAATTTCACAAGTTCCACTATGTGACTAAGAAATTATTTTAAACTTCATGATTTTACTCTTTCATATTTTCTATCATCTGGTGTTTCCCTTTGTCTTTAAAACAAAATATGGCACCTCTAAAATGTTTTAAAATTAGATTCTTTTTTATTAGTACATGTTTGTAGTACATGAAGTTTACATTTATCTTGGGGAGAATGTACATGTACATAATACAATTAGTTTCTTTCTTTTTATAATTCCCTTCTTCTTCCTGCCCACCCTCCTCCTCTAAATCTCTTCATACTTTCATTTTTGTTCATATTACTAATCTTATCTCATGTTCATGATATATACTATTTACATTCATTGTGGTTATTAGGTTTCTGCACATGGTGTATCTGGGTGTGGTGGAACATACTTGGATACAGATGTGGAAGTAGATGTGCATTTCAAACAAGGTTTGGCCATCACATAGTGAAGATCCAATCTTAAAATATATTTCCAATGTGATTTTCATCTGTTCACTGCCATTGTCTTTTTATATTTAGAAATTCCCATTTTAATGTTTAGCTCTTTGATCCACTTTGATTTTAGCTTAGTGCACGGGGAAAGATATGGGTCTAGTTTTAATCTTCGGCATGCGGAGAACAAGTTTTTCCAGCACCATTTGTTAAAGTGGTTGTCTTTCTTCCAGTGAGGGTGTTTGGCTCCTTTGTCAAAGATAAGGTGACTGCAAGTGTTTGGACATGTTTCTGCATCTTCTAATCTGTTCCATTGGCCCTGGGGTCTATTTTTTTTTTTTTCACCAGTACTGTGCTGTTTTTATTATAGTAGCTTTCTAAAATAATTTCAGGTCAGGGATTGTGATGGCTCCTGCTTTGCTTTTTTGTTGCCCTGAATTGCTTTTGCTATTCTTGGTTTCTTTTGGTTCCAAATGAATTTTAGGATTGTTTTCTCTAATTGTGTGAAGCACGCTATTGGTATTTTCATTTGCATTGTATTAAATCTGCATAACAATTTTGGGAGTACGACTATTTTCACGATATTGGTTCTTTTTACCCAAGAAAAAGGGATATCTTTCCATTTTCTGGTATCTTCTTCAATCCCCTTTTTCAAAGTACTGTAGTTTTCAATATATAGATCTTTTACTTCCTTCATTAGATTGATTTTTAGGTACTTCATTTTTGTGGATGCTCTTGTGAAAGGTGTTGCTTCCCTAATTTCTCTCTCAGTGAGTCTGTTGTTCGTGTACAGGAATGCTATTGATTTTTGAGTGCTTACCTTGTACCCAGCTATGCTGCTGAATTTGATTATTAAATCTAGAAGTCTTTTGGTGGAGTTGTTGGAGTCTTTTATATAGAGTATCATGTCATCTACAAATAATGACAATTTAACTTCTTCCTTTCCTGTTCTTATTCCTTTTATTTCTTTCTCTTGTCTAATTGCTCTGGCTAATGTTTCCAGAACTATATTGAATAAGAGTGGTGAGAGTGGACATCCTTGTTTTGTTCTGGATTACAGTCTAAATGCTCATCAACTGATGAATGGATAAAGAATTTTTTTAATACAATGGAGTACTACTGTGCTGTACAGAACAATAAGCTCGAGATATTTATAGGTAAATAGATGCATCTTGAGACCATATTTTTAAGGGACATAAATTGAACACGTATGTTTAAATACTGCATTGTTTCTCTGGTGTGAGAAACTCAAAGTGTAAATAAAGACTAAAATGTATTATATTAGGAAAGGGAAGAAATTGTTCAAAAGGGTAAGGGAACAAGTGAGGGGGATGGGGGAAGGAATGGAGGGACAAGAGAAATAAGAAATGGAAGGAAAAAATAGAAACAAAGCTTTTGTAAACAAGGAGGGAGGAGAGGGTGAAGGGAGGGGAGGGAAATGGGAAAAAAAGAAGCAGCAAGATCTATCATGTATAAGTACAAATCCCCTATGATGAATGTTAGCACTATGTGTATCTAAACTGTACCTTTAAAATAAAATTAAAGAAAAATAAATCCCTATAATAAAAAAAGAAATTCCCCATGATCCTTAATCATTCTGTACATCGAAACAAACTATTTGAGTTGTCTAAAATGCAAACTCAACACACTTAAAATCCTTCAATAGCTGTATTTGAAAGTAATTTATAACTACAAGTCTCTGGACATGCGTCATTTTCAACATTTGACATTTACTTTTTTCTCCTGCTTCACCTGTCAATGTTCTCTATCTTGCACTTCAATGGAATAATAGAAATGCAACTTGCTGTTAATTTAACTTACACCTAAAACTTTGCTTATGGTGTGTTTTCTGTCAACAGTTTTTATATTGACTAATTACAAATTATCATAAGTTTAGTAGCTTAAAACTATACAGATTTATTATTTTACAGTTCCATAGATTAAAGTTCTGACATGGGTTATAATCAGAGCATGGGCTGGCATGCCTGTGTGTTTTTGGAGGCAAAAAGCCAACTCCATTTCCTTGCCTCCCTCATCTTGCAAAAATCACAAGCATTTATTGGCTGATGGATCCCTTCGTCCTTCTTCAAAGCCAGCAGTGTCACATTATAGCTCCTTGGCCTCCCTTCTGTGGTCACATCTCCCTCTGACCACTGCTTACAAATCTGCATTTGGGCTGGGTTCAGAGTAGGAGAGATTACTTCACTGAGCAACCATTTGAAAGGCTGTAAAGATAGGAGATGGAACAATGTGAATATTTGTCCCCTTGCTGGTGGTTGATAATGTCTCAACTAGTGCTCAGACTTTAGCTGGGCTATTGGGTGGATGTGGTTTCCCCATGAAGTCTAGGCTATCTATTAGTATGGTAGCTGGGTTCCAAAAACAGCAATGAGTGAGATAGAAACAGAGATGGAATATATTTGGAAAGAGAGAGAGAGAGAGAGAGAGAGAGAACATCCGTGAAAAACATATCACCTTTTGTGACCCTGTCTCAAAAACCAAAAGCCAAACAAGGTCATTTCTACAACCTTCAATTCATTGAGGCAGTTACAAAGCTTTTGTTAAAGGGGAGAAGAAATAGACTCTATTTCCTGATGTGAAATGACAAGATTTTGAATTGTATGTGTTTACTGAGTAAAAAATAAAAATCTCCTCTATTTTACATGTGCATCATATTATAAAGATAGAGTACACATAAGGAGGTAGGATCATCCGGGACTTGACCTCTTTAGTAACAGAAGGCATGCATTACCCGATCTCGGATCTGCTTGGTCTTCACGCTATAGACAATGGGGTTCATCACGGGAGGAACTAGAAGATACACAAAGCCCATGACCACCTGGACCAGATGGGGTGCCTGCTTCCCAAAGCGATGAATGACAGACAAGCCGATCATGGGAGTGTAGAAGAGAAGCACAGCACAGATGTGGGAAACACACGTGTTAAGAGCTTTGAGTCTCCCAGCCCTGGAGGCGATGGATAGCACGGTGTGCAGGATCAGGGCGTAGGAGAGGAGGATGAGCAGCGAGTCTACGCCCACTGTGGAAACAATGATGAACAGGCCATAGATGCTGTTGGCCTTGATGTCTGCACAGGCCAATCTCATCACTTCTTGGTGGAGACAGTAGGAATGTGATAGCGCGGGGGAGCCACAGTAGGGAAATCTTTTGAGCATAAAAGGCAGTGGGAAAATTAGTGCTACACTTCGGCCCAGAGAAGCCAGACCAATTCTGCCAATGACTGTGTTGGTGAGAATGGAAGCATAGTGCAAGGGGTGACAAATGGCCACGAAACGGTCAAAGGCCATACACAGTAGCACAGAGGACTCCAGGAAGGACAAGCAGTGAATGAAAAAGAGCTGGGCAAAGCAGGCATCGTGGCCAATGTCTCGTGCTCGCGCCCAAAAAATGCTCAGCACCGTAGGGAGGGTGCAAAGGGACAGACCCAGGTCAGTCAGAGCTAGCATGGACAGGAAGAGGTACATAGGCTCATGGAGTGAGGGATCTATTTTAATGATGACAAGGACTGTGCAGTTTCCCAGGATGGAAACCAGGTACATGAAGCAGAGTGGGATGGAGATCCAGATGTGTATGTGCTCCAGCCCGGGCAGACCACTCAGCAGGAAGGTAGAGGACATGCTGCTGCTGTTTCCCAGGAATCCAAGCGTCATTGCATGTAGAGAGAAGGAGTAAGTTGGATTCCCTCCGAAATCTTAAAATGATTTGTGGAAATGCTATTGCTTGCACCTAGCAATTGAAAGAAAACAAGTTCAAATCAAAGAGACCTGTACTGTACTACTCCTCCAAGCGGCTGCTTAACTCTTACCTTGGCTTCCTCTCAACATCTTTTGGAGGTATAGTCTCAGCATTTCAATAAGAAACAAAGACATGGGATTTCACAGAGATTTTCTAAGATTGTGCAACTTTTAAGACCCAAGTTTTTGAGCTGGGGTTTGTACATAAGAGCTATCTTTTTTGTTCTGCAATGGCTGCTACTTCAACCGGGCCTCCTTGCTCTCTGTCTCTGGATATTTTTTGAGTCCTTGTCTCAGTGTTTTACCCAAATTGGTCTTGAGCTCTTGGACTCAAGTTATCCTCTTGCCTCAACTTCCTGAGTAGCTGGGACTGCAGGACTCTGCCACCGTGTCGGGTTTGGGGTTTGATTAGGTTCAGTGGGAAGCACCTAGGAGAGAGGATCGCGGGAGGGAGGGGAGTTCGTGCTCCCTGTCTTGGCACCGTGAGTCAGCAGTGCATCCCACCACTGAAGGCCACCACTGTTTGGGGGAACTTTTCTTCTTCAGGAGTTTACCTCCTTGTGTTTTAGGAATTGCTCTATTTGTTCCTTTGGGGTAAGAAGAGAGAACTTCTTCACTACTCAAGCTGGCCATTTTAACTTTGCCTACCCCTACAAAGAGACCTTCAGAAGAACATTCCTCCCATTCTTCCTTTCTCCCATGCCCCTTTGATGTCTCAATTTTTCTGTCATTGTGTCTTTTTTCCATTATCTAACGTTTTTTCCTGTCTTTGATCTGTTTTCCTTATTTCTATTTTCTATTTTGTTCACTTCGCCAGCTATATACAACCTTCAACCCTGGGTACTGGTCACCGTTTCACTTGGCTCTTTCTCTGCTCTCTCAACACAGAAGCCTGCTCTAGGAGGCTCATAAATGCTGCTCTTCTCACTCTAACTCCAGAGAGAACTAGAGGTTGTGCGGTAGCCATTTGTGAAGCTGGTTCCTAACTGCTGGAGTAAGAATCAAAGCCCCGATTCTTCACTCAGTCAACAACTGACATTCCCCAGAAGCCTGGGTACGCAGTCATTGTGGATCTGGGTGGCAGGAGAGACTGAGGCACTGTAAGCCTAACCACATCCTCAATCTCGAGGCCGAATCCATGAGAGTCCATAAAACAAAGACAGTGATGCTAGCAGGGCCCCTTCTGTAGTCGAAGAAATAAAGGCTGAGAAGTCTGGTCAGTGGACAGAGGCAACATGCCTGTTGGGGCCTCTGATTTTCAGAGCAATGATCTCCCTCCTCCCCGGTGACAAACTCACTGGACTCTGAGCCCATAGAGAGCAGGAGATTTGCCTTGTTTACCTCTTTAAAGCCAGTACTTAGAATTTGCTCAGCACTTTTTTTTCTTACGTGAATGATTCAAGTTTTATTTAGTTGACTAGTATTAACTCGACACATATTTTATCTCCTTACAAAACCCTGTGAATGATGTTCTATTAATAGTGCCATGTTATAAATGAGGAGATTGAGGATAATATTTCTTTTTTTTAATTTTTATTTTCTTTTGAGGATAATATTTCTGAGATCAGTGAGACAAATATATAAAACAAGATTTGAAATAAGAACGAATCTTTCTCAGAGTCGAGGCTCTAAACAGTTATTACCCTGATAATTCAGGGTCAAATCACAATAGGTAACAAAAAATAAAAAGCTTAATAAGCCTATAAATAAAAATTCTGACCCTGGCTAAAGTTGTAAATAAACCAGGGCTGGGATGTGGCTCGGTAGTACAGCGCTTGCCTTGTGTGAGGGAGACCCTGGATTCAATCCATAGCACCATGAAAAACAAATCACCCAATCAAAATAACAACAACAACAACAACACTTATAAGAATATGTAGATACAGATATCTCCAAATATTCTTTTCTCTCACTCCAAACACTGGTGATCTTAATAGCCAGTGTTATTAACTCACTGTCCACTTGAAGTTCAGCTGGACAATTGTGCTGTGTTCCTCAGTTTCTGCTACAGCCATGACCAGTGGTTACCACATTCTGCTTCACAACGAATTAAGAAGAGCTTGATAAGATTACCTGTTAGGGACAGACATTAATAATAGAACTCATCAAACCAAAGCAGAAAATGTTTTTGGCATTTAAATAAAGCAGGGTGGTGAAAAGAAAGAAATGGAATTTCTGGTGAATATCTATTATTTGTAAGGTGCAATACCAGAACCATTGCAATAAGGAACTACAAAAGATCTTACAAAAACCTTGCAATTTATTGTTACTCCCTCGACTTGCAAACATGGAAAGAGAAGTTTAAAGAATTTGATAATTTGCTTACAGTTATTAGTAGCATATCAGTGGCTGAGATGGAATTCAAACTTAAATTTCTGGAGCTTCATAGGCCATAAAGAAAATAGAAAAATAAAGAAGTTAACAAATCTAGGCACCTGTTTAAGACAGCCTAGTGGGCGGGGTTCAATGACAAAGGACAGAGAGACATAGCAATATTCCTTCCTTCCCACCTTCAGACTGTGATAAGCTGAGGAGTTTCTCTTTGCATTTGGAAATTGAGCTTCTCCTTATAAGGGAGAAAGACAGAGGAGGAATCAGAGAGGAAATGATAAGGAAAGATTGGAGTTGGACATCTGGAATTAAAAGAAAATCAAGAATAATGAAGCCAGGTGCTATCTGCTGAAGAAAGATCACCTTTTGCCTGTTGGCTGGAGAGATAGGTATTAGGAAGGTACATTTTCTAATTGCTTCTTATTAAAGATTTTCAGAGAATCTATCAAAGGGTTTGAAGAATATTTCTTTCTTCCTGACCACTACTAATGCAATTATCTAGGGCAAAGGGAGAGTTAATTGGGTAGGTTTAGTGCCCCAGTTGCTCCACTCAGATTTTCCTGCCCTAGTTGCTCTACTCAGAGATCCTTTTTCTGAAAGGACTTGTGCAAATTTAATGACTTCTGATCCTATTTTTCATACCTGTGGTCACTCAGGGAAATATTATTTTATGTTATAAAATATTATGTTATAAAAGCTTTTCTTCCAGAGGGTCAGATAGCTTCCTACCTATCTCTTTACTTCTTCAAAGTAACTGCTGATTCTACTAACCGCGTGCTTGAGGGTAAGAGGTAGATGCCAAACCCTTAATAATTGAGTTCATCTCATTTCCACACCTTGGTTTTTCCTGTCCAGCTGCCTCATCTCCCTGGGTCTCATCAAACGTAGAGGAGGCCACTCTTTGGGCAGGTAACCGGGGAAATCAGTGATGTGAGAAAGCTGTGGCCTGCTTTCTGAATTACTGCTGAGACTGAGGTCTCAAGAAGCCAACAAGATCTGACTCCAGCATTTTTCACTGCCAGCAGGCGTCTGCTGCAGCCTTTTAGTGACTAAAGGCTCTTCTCTCTCCTCACCTCCGAAGCTCAGAGTGAGTCTTCTTGCATCTTTCTTGGGTGCCACAGCTGAGCACCAGACACCTGCCTACTGAATTGACTCATACCAAGACTAAGTGCAGAAGCACTAGCTCACAATGGGAAGAAGGAAGCCTGAAACTAGAGACCGTGGGAGGTATGAGGGATGAGTGTTTAAATCCCTGACTTTTATACAGCTGCCTGAAGGCCCATTGAGACCCGTTTCCGGACCTTTAATTGATTCCCTTCTAGGACTGGACCCGTGGACCTCATCACCTCAGACTCTAGGGATAAGGGACAAAGAGAAGAGGAGAGAGGTCTTCTAGGGTGCCTGGATGGGGAGCCCTGAGTACGGATGTACTTGTAACTACTGTTGAAGGATACAAAGACATTTTATAAAAACTTCACAACCTCAGGCCAGAAGAGAAGGAGGGAGGAGTTGTTATGTTTTATGTGTGATATAGCTCAACGATAATTTACTTACATTGACTATGATGGTGTGAGTGTTAGGCATAGTTAACAAAATGTGATATTTACATAGTGCTTTTTAGTGAGGTAGTATTATGGTTTAGATCTAAAATGGACCCTGAAACCTCATGTGTTTGGAATGTGATTGGATTATAGGGGAATAGCTGCCTTGTTGTTAAGACAAGGTCTGGTGTGAGGAAACAGGTCACTGTGGGCCTGGCTTGGAATGCTTTACCTACCTCTCTTTCTCTTCCTCTTCCTCCTCCTTCTTTTCCTCCTCCTCCTCCTCCTCCTCCTCTCTCTCTGCTTCCTGTCCAGCATGCCATGGTTAGCCGTACTCCACTATGCTTTCTGCTGTGCCATTCTGCCGTGGAGCCACCTGACTTTGGACTGAGACATTAGCCAAAATAAAGCTTTCTTCCCTTAAATTATGGCTGTCAGATATTTTGCCACAGCACTAAGGAAAGTAACTAAGACAGGCAGGCACAGAAAAGCAAATACTGCATGATTCTGTTTATACGTGGAAGCTAAAATAGTTGATGTCATAAAAAGTGACAATAGAACACAGGGATAGATGAAGAAAGTTTGTTAAATATGTCCTGTTATAATTAGATGGGGGAAATAAGTTCTGGTCTTCTACTGCACAGTGAAATTACTTAGACTGAAAAACAGGAACTGGAGGTACAGCTCAGTGCTACAGCAGCTATTTAGCATTCTGAGGCCGTTGATTTAATCTCCAGAACTGCTCCCCCCCAGTGAAAACCCAAAAAGGAGTTTTATATATTGATACAGGGATATGAAAAGTTAATCATCCATTTCTGGACTCTAGGAAAGCCGATGGAGAAGACCCATCAGAGAGAGGAGAGGAGGAACATTTCAATGTTTTCATTACTCAGAAAATTGGTATCCAGCTTACTGGTTCTCTTGTGGAAATATAAAGATATGTGAGGTGTGATTGAAACACACAGTGAATGTTTAAATTTAAAACAAATTTACTACAGTAAAAGACACATTGCTATTAATCTCCCTCAAAATACCCATCCTTACTTCAAAGACACACATCCCATCTCTTGTGGCACTTTCTGAGAAAGTTCTGGAAGTCCTGTTTTAGTCTTTACGCATATCTTCCCTACTGCTGCAATGTCCTGAGTCTATCCAAAGCATTTAATTTCCACGGTCATTTTGCCTTAGAGGAGGAACAGATTTTGCACAGTACCAGATCCAGTGAATAAGGCAAATGTGGGCACACCGTAACGTTTTTATGAGCCTATTTTTCTACTGGATGACACTTGGCAGCAGCATTTACCATACTTTTGATCATGTTTGTAAAGATACTTTCCAAATTGCTCTAGAAAGTTGCAAGAACCTGGGATAGGTGTGTTTAAAGAGAAAGGAAGTACTGTTACTTTGAGGAGGAATAATGGCAATGTGTCTTTTAATGGAATGATTTTTAAAATATTCACGGTATACTTTTATCATACTTTATACAAATAAAGGAATGCACTAGCGTCTCTAAAGTTTATTCCAGTCACTGACCTGGGTGAGCCCTTTGGGCTGCAGCAGGCTTCTATTTGTGGCCACCTTTGAGTAGTCTTCAGTTCAGCACTTTGTTCACACAATTAAGTTTGACAAATCACAGTCCATAGAGGATCTGTATCAGAATCTTTTATGATGCTTATTAAAATACAGTTTTCTGGCCTTTAGCCTTTCCTGACAGAAATTTTGACATTTACAACAACCATCGGGTTTAAGGGTTTTATGTGTCCTCATGTCTATGATTGCAGAATATTCTGTTGGCTTCATAATTCAATGTACATCTTCACAGTTAGGCTGGAATTATTCCCCAATACAATTAACTATTATATTAATTTACTAGGCCTTACAAAATACCATAGACAAGGGTAGCTTAACAATAGGAACTTATTTTTTCACACTT
This sequence comes from Hystrix cristata, assembly GCA_004026905.1. Lineage (NCBI taxonomy): Eukaryota > Metazoa > Chordata > Mammalia > Rodentia > Hystricidae > Hystrix > Hystrix cristata. Next base: position 29,484 of record PVJO010012175.1, on the reverse strand, counting down.
CTGGAGACCAATAAAATTCAAGATTAAGGTTTTGACAAATTTTGTTTCTCCTGAGGTCTCTTTTCTTGGCTTGCAGGTACTACGCAGTATGATCAACATATATGGTAAATACTTAAATTTAAGAAAACATTACCACAGTAAGAGATATATTGCCATTAATTCCTCTCAAAATATTTCCATATATTTCAAAAACATTTGTTCCATTGTTCTTGTCACTTTCCGAAACACATCTGGAAGTCCTCTTTTGTGAGTGTCTTTATGAAGTGTGACCAGCAGCGCAGAGAAGGTGGCTACTGAGTGTCATCCAACAAAAAGGGAGGTTCAGAAAAGCATTACAGTATGTCCTTGTCCACCTCACTCACCAGATCTGGCATTAGGGGATTTCTTTTGACTTTTCTTCCCAAAAGTCAAAATGACTATGAAGGGAAATATTTTGAATTGATTCAGGACATTGAGGGAGCCAAAAATCTGAAAGAACACTTTCACAACTGCTGCAGAAAGTGGCAAGAAAGATGGGCTAAGTGCACTCAAAGTGAAGGGGAGTATTTTGAGGGGGACTAATGGTAATGTGTCTTTTACTGTGTTTTTTTTTTTAATTTAAAGATTCTCCATCTATTTCAATCCTGCTGTGTGCTTGCATGGCCTTTTCTCTGTGCATGTGCACCCTTAGCTTCTCTTTAACGATGTCCACATTTCCTTCTTATAAAGACTCCAGTTACATTGGATTTTGGCCCCAATCTAGTCACATTACTTTAACTCAATGATCTCTTTAATGACCCTGTCTCCAAATATTGTCACAACCTGAAGTTTTGTGAAATGGGACTTCAGCTCATGGTACCTGTTTATCCATAATCCTACCATTCATTTATTCAACTATTTAATGGACCTTTTATAGCAAAAATAATATTTTTCATTCAATGGAAGAACACATTTTAGTCTGTGTTCCTTTGAAGCAGTATTTATTTATGGTCTCTAAGGCTAAGTGCTCTGAAGTGAAAGCTAATATTTTGACTAGATCCGAATGCCATATGTTTGGTGGAGGCAGAAACAGAATTCTAATTATTCTTCCTACAACTTTGCTTAGAGCCTGAGAATGAGTATAGAGATTGACTTTGATACAGGGAAGAAAATCCTGTATACTCTAAATCTTAACCACCATGCTTTTATAAGGGAAAATTAGGATATGAGATAAGAAAACAAGAGTTCACAAAGTCTAAGTAGCAAAATGTGAAAAACTTCATGTTTTGAAGTCAGACAGACATGTATTCGATTCTGGGCTCCAAATTATTAGATATGTGATATTGCTTATGGCAGTTTATCTCATTGAGCCTACTTTCTAAAAAGTTTATGTGAGAATGAAAACAAGAAATCATTCCTTTTATCATTCCTTTTATAGTCGCAAGAGGCACAAATACTTTGAGAGAATTAAAATTTTAAAATAAGGCCATAATGAGGAGAACCAAAGATGCTAAGAAGGAGGAAATGTGGATAAAGAAGAGATGAGTGAAGTGAGCATCTGCAATAATCCTATACAGATTAAATCAGAAGTCAGCCAGGGTGCTAGGAAGGATAGAATTCCATTAGATGTGTACTTATATCAATTTATATATTTGAAATATGTGAATTGGTGAGTGAATATCTGAACACATTTGAATGTATTCATATCCACACATGCCTATGTAAAATTAAACAAAAGTAATTTTTTACTTTTATTTCTAGCTCCCTTTCTTACTTTTATGTCTAGCTGCCTTTCTTACTGGGAAAGTCAAACATCTGAAACTGTTATTATAAGTCAACATTCTTATAGCTTTTCTAATTCTATTTGCTCCTTCTTCATGGAGAAATTTTACACCTTTGTGTTTCTCTTACAGTGGCTTCTTCTGGTATCTGGAGTTAAGTCAAGGTAATCAGAAAAGGAAGAAATTATTGAGCCAAAACTTTCTCCTTCTTGTGATTCCAGGGAAAATTTTAGCAGACATATCTACCTGCCTGAGTATATAAAGTGTTAGATTTCACTCCTTATGTATCTACACATATGTGACAAAGAACGGAAATGAATTTACACAAACTAGCCAAATGGTACATAGATACTGACACAAACAAGGTTGGCAATCAAACATAGACACATAGGAACACTGAAAAAGCAATAAAGAACAATAGTACTCTGTGTATGTGTGTATGTGTGTATACACCAATTGTGTTATGTGACTAAACACAGGGATGAACAAAACATCTTGCAAAGTAAATAAAGTAAGGCATGCTTAATTCTACCTTTCCATATATAATATACGTATAATGTTCATATAATATATGTGATTATAATTTTGTATATATATGTATTTTAAGGAACCAAGTCCTTTGATTATTTGCTCAAATGGTGAGTGATAACCCTCAGTCTAAATTGTCTAAATTATCTTTTATGTAGATTATGAATGAACATTGTTCATGTTGTTTCAATTTGACATCTTTCTTTACATTTCCAGGACCTTTGCTCCTTTCCTTAATTTTGTGGGTATGTGATTACCAAGCAGCCTCCCGAAAAGGCATTACCTGAGATGTGGGTATGAATATGTGCACATATGTGTTGTAAACAGAGAAATATTATGATTATAATAAAGACACAATATAAATTAAAATATAAAGTAGGAAAAAGATCATCATCAATTAAATTGCTGACCAGAGAACTGAAAGATGAAACTTGTGTATCCATTAATGTTTTTTCAAATGATAATCTTTAATATGTATTGAGAATTGTATATTCCTCAGTCAGGAATATACAATTCAGGATTGTATTGTATAGTAGTGGAAGCGCTGTATGTGTTCAGGATTTACATGATTATCTTACTTAATCTTCACAACATTCCTATGAAAAAGGAGGTTTATAATTTCTTTCTTGCTCGTTCTTCAGTTGAGGAAACTAAAGGACAGTCAGGTAACTTTCCCAAGGCCACAGCCTGCATCACATTCCATAGGTGATTATTTGTTTATAATTGGGAGCATGCTATTTTCCCACAGCATAGTTAAAACAAAACAAAAACATGGTGCAGGCTTCGCACCTCCACCTTCCTCCTTTCATGCCAACCTAATCCTGCCGAAAACATCTAAGTGACTTTACAAACTCAGACTTCCTGGTGATGCGTTGGCGGATTTGCTTGGTTTTGATGCTGTAGACGATGGGGTTCATGAGTGGAGGTACCAGCAGGTACACGTAAGACATCAGAAGGTGTACCAGGTGCGGCAGATGCTCCCCAAAGCGGTGCACAAGCGACAAGCCGATCATGGGGATGTAGAAGAGCAGCACGGCACAGACGTGGGAGACGCAGGTGTTGAGGGCCCGCAGGCGCTCCCGGTGGGAGGCGATGGACAGCACAGTGCGAAGGATGAGGGCGTAGGAGAGGAAGATGAGCAGGGAGTCCACGCCCACGGTGCAGGCCACCACGAGGAGCCCGTAGACGTGGTTGACGACGATGCTGGAGCAAGCCAGCTTCATGATCTCTAGATGCAGGCAGAAGGCGTGGGCCAGCAAGTGGGAGCGGCAGTACTGGAAGCGCAGAAGGAGGAAGGGCAAGGGGAGGATGAGGAGGACGCTTCTGAGCAGGGAGCTCAGCCCCATCTTAACAACGCGTTTGGGTGGCAGCATGCTGGAGTAACGTAGTGGGTTGCAGATGGCCACATAGCGGTCAATGGACATGGAAAGCAGAACTGAGGACTCCACCAGAGACAGGGTATGGATGAAGAAGAGCTGAGCGAAGCAAGCAGGAATGCCAATCTCTCTAGCATTGAACCAAAAGATGCCCAGCATGGTGGGCAGTGTGGAAAGGCAAAGGCCCAGGTCTGTGAGGGCGAGCATGGCCAAGAAATAGTACATGGGTTCATGGAGGGTGGCATCAGTGCGGATGACATGAAGAATGATGAGGTTCCCCAAAATGGCTGTCAAGTAGATGGAGCAGAAGGGAATGGAGATCCAGCCATGGAGATTTTCCAGACCTTGAAAGCCAGTCAGAAAGAAAGTAGCTTTTTGGAGACTGCTGTTATAAGGGATGAACATGGCTTTCCAATCTTGGACTCACCAACCTGTGATGTAAAATGAGATTCCAGAAGAGTGACAGGGCTGAATTCTCTGTCACCTAGCCAAGACTACTGAGTCAGGAAGGGTCCGCAGATAGCAGAGGAGAGAGTTGGGGGACCTGATTTGCCTTGCTAGAGGGTCTTGGAGGGGTCTTTCATAGTGAATTACTATAGCCTGTGAATGCTGTGAGATTTAACCTTATAGTGATATGTCCACCTGTGTTGACCCCTCAGAAGTTTAATGAGGCCTTTTCACATAGCTGTTTTTTCAAGCCCCCCCAATAGTTATCCAGTTTAACAACTAAAGCCCTCAGAATCTGTATTATATATGTTAGAAATTGGTACCACACATCATTTTACATTATTGCCTACTAGAATCAGGCATATAGACAGTGCCTTCAAATGCATTTATAATTTGCCTATGTGCTTTCTTTTATTCCATAGTCCCTATGCTGTGGGAGAGTCACAGAAAATATTTAGCTGACCTCCTTGAATTTGGAAATTGCAATCAGAGTAATACATTTCCTTAATCTATGTAACAGCCTTCAGTGAATCAGGAGGCAAATGGTGGTATGTAAATATGAAGCCTGGGACTGAGTGACAGAAGAAACTCAGGATTCCAGGAAACATGATTAGAGGGAAGTGGGCTTCTGGCCTTAGTTCTGGGGAACACCAGGAGAGACGTGTCTTCAATACCAGAGAGGATAAGGCAGACCTTCATGTCGTGATGGGAAAGATGAAGAGGGATGCATCAAGTCTGAAGCATGGGGACAAAGAAGAGGAATAAGAAACAACTGGGCAAAGCCTCTAATCTTGAACTTAGAATGAGGAAACTAACCCTGAAGGCAATCAGTGTGAGCCTTGCCTCTGGGACTTGGATTGCTGTGACATCCAGGTGTAGGTTCCTGTAACCCTGAACCTGGTTGTCCTTTGCTCTATGTTCAACATTTTCTTTTCTTTTTTTTTCCTAAGTACTATTTTTTTTATTTGTACATCTTCTATTTACATAATGATAACTTTCATCATAGGGAATTTGTACTTGTACATGATATGTCTTACTTCCTTTTTTCCCATACACTCTCCCTTCAAGCCATCTTCCCCTCCTTAACTACAAAACTTTGTTTCCATTTTTTCCCTTCTATTCTTTTTTTTCCTTGTCTCCCCCTCGCCCCCACCCATTCCTTTTCCCATTTGAACAATTTCTTCCCTTTTCCCAATATGTATAATATATTGTGGTCCTTATTTACCCTTTCAGTTTCTCACACCAGAGAAACAATGTAGTATTTAAACATGTGTGTCCGATTTATTTCACTTAAGAATATGGCCTCAAGGTGCATTATTCATTTACCTAAAACTTTCAATTGTAGAGCAAGTGCTCTATTGTGTTCTATGCATACAAGTGTAGTGTGACTACTATGTTATTTACCACAAGGATAAAAAGCTTAAGATACATACCGTTCATTAAATATATTATCTGCCTGTTATTTTTCTAATGCCTAATATATATTATGTCATTCAATTCATACCAATCTTATCAGATAGGCTGTATTCCTGGGAGCATACCACAGGGAGGAAATCGTGGTACAGAAAGGTAAACTGATCCAGGGATGGTTACAGAGAAGTAAGAGAAAATGAGAAGTAAGGGAAAAGAGAATGAAATTCAAACCCTGATGGTAGAGTCTACATTATTGTCTTTACACCATATTTTCTATTTCCATTGCACAGCCAGTTAGCTTTCTCAAGAGCCAATTGAAAATATATTTAAAAAACCAACGAGTTTCCTATCTTGGACAAGTCTGTGGAGAGCCATTTCCATTATATGAGTAACATTACATCAATGAAAGTAGATAGCAATAAGAAGGAAATGTGTTGGGACAGGCTGGGTGCAAGTTGAAAAGAAATTCCTGGGGAGCGTGACTAGAACATATTATTATTATTTTCTGTACTGATCTTTGGTTCGAGGGAGAGCTTGCGTTAAAAGACATCTGCCCTAAGTGTGGGGAAAATTACTCTGTGATGCCATGTGGAAAAGAGAGACGCTTAGATCGCAACACTGGAAACAGCTAAAATGAAGGTAAGGAAAATTATTAGAATTAGAAAAGAGACAGAAAATGGTGAATCAGAAAACCAAGATGACAAGGCATTTGTATCAATAAAATAAAACTACTATTGTTGACTACAAAACAAGATGAAGTAAATTAAATGTTTTTAAAAAGGCATTGTACTTGTATGGTGAGGTTATTGCTGATTTTTCAGAGAATGCTTTAATAAATTGAAGAAAACTTGTGGACTTAAATTATAGGTAGGTGAGGAGGGATAAGTGAAAGGTCTATGTCTGTGTAAGTTTACTCTAGAAAACTTACAGATGGATGACAACAGCAGGACTTTTAAAAGAAGAAAAAGAGGAATTGAGGATTGTCTTTCAAAAGGTTTCCCTTTTCTTATTAAGGTAGGGAGACATTCAAGGACTAAGAATAAAGAAAGAATTAAGGCTCTACTAAGTATTTGCCGCTCATATTTTAAAATGAAAGTAATAATACATTGATTGATTTAAAAATATAACTCTTCTTGTTTTTTGATTTGAAAAGAGAATTTTAAAAAGATACAAAGAGGAAGAGCAAATGAAAACATGAGGGTAAGACCTGGAGACTTGGAGAGCAGAGGAGCTCTGAACAAGAAAATGAATATCAGGGTTTGTAGAGCATGCTGTGTGGGGCAGGGTTAAAGCCATGGATAAGTTTATTCTGAGACTGAGAACATTAATTGAGAGAGAATGGCAACAGAAGTTTTAAAAGGAAAAACAATAAACCTACACAAAATTCTTATAAACTAAGGTAACACACAAACAAAAGTTTAAGTATCCTTGTGGATTTTCAACCAGCACTCAGGGTGAAACTGGTTTCCATCAACCCATCCATCTTACTCTGAGCTATTTCACTGATTTTGAGAAATAGAAAAACCCTTGAGAGCTCATCTGTATCACCTCTATGTCTCCAGACAGGGAAGGCTCATCTGTCTGTTGAGCGAGAATTTGCATCCATACTATTCTCTTACAGCTATTATCTCACTTTCCAAATCTATTTCTTGGGTGTTATACAAAGAGGTGAGTGTGCAAGGTAAGAAAAAAACAAACAAAAATATGACAGCAAATTATGATTAGCACCAGAGCGATCAGTCAGTTGTATCACTGAAGTTCAGAACACTGGCATGAAATCTAATAAAATTTGCTGAATAAGTGTATAGATAAATGCATGAGAAAAGAAATGAGATGCAATTAGGGATTAACTGAATCATTTTCAGTGCACCTCTTCTACCTTTCCTTCTCAAATGTCACCCAGCTCCAAATCAGTGGATGAGAGAGGCGTCAGCTAATTCTTCCACTGATCATATCATATGCCCTAAATCTTCCATTTAGCTCTAACTTGTTAGAATAAAGGGGCACCATTGCAAGGACTATGGCAGAGACTGAGAGGAGATGGACTAAGCAACAATCCTGTTGACATTCCAATCCCCTGTGAGTTGTATTCTTCACAGAACTGCATACAAAGGTGATTACTGGTTTGTTGACAATGATCTGTAAAATTTCTCCCCACAGCAACCATGACTTTATATTAGAATAGTTCTTGAGTGTTTCAAAGTGCTATTAAATCTGCTTTAGTATTTAAATCCTGATGCTTCCAGTTTAAGGTAAGGAATGTAGAGATTGCAATTTGAGTCTTATTGATGAGAAGTGATAGGGATGAAACAGAAGGACGGACATGCCTTTACACAATCACACACACTGACAGATCTCAGACTACAACTGTAGGTCTCCTCTCCCCAGTCCATCTGCCACTCAAAACAGCCTGCACTGACTTGGTGTGGGGATTTACCCAGTGGGTAGGACTGAGAGCTCAGTGTATAGCCCTGACTCCATGAGCCCTGACATCTCCAAATTCCTGACTATTCTGTGTGAGTCTGCTTGTAATACATACCTGAGCCCCAAAATCTGCAGAGGGAAGGGCTCATGCAGCAGACTTCAATCCAGAACTAGGACCGTAGTTGTGCTACAAGAATATTCCCTACTGAAAATGCAAAGTCCTTTTGAAATGTCCAGGCGCTTCTCCACAGGGGATTCTGCTGAGACTGAGAATTCCCCGGAGAGTTCCTTTAGGGCTCCAAACTGAGAATAGAGGCTATAAGAGGCTGAGAAACCCAATGCCTGAGCATCAAGGGAAAAAAGCAGGCGTTAAGGGTAGAAATCTCTCTTGACTGTGGGCAAAGTTTATCTTCAAGGTAGTTGGATGTTTATAGTTACAGATTTCATATTCTGAACCTGGATATGAAAGACCTTGGAGAGCAAGAGCCAGAAAGAGAGGGGTGGGAGGGAGGGTCAAGGAAAGGAAAGGAAGAGAAGGGAAGGGGAGGGAGGAGAAGGGAGGAGAGAGGAAGGGAGGTGTATTAGTCAGTATTCTCTAGAGAAACAGATACAATGGTAGATATACGAATATTTGAGAGCTTACAATTTGGCTTCCTCGGGCTTCTTTCAAATCAGGCGTGGAAGCATGCAGAGGGTCCGTCTGCAAGCTGGAGATCCGGAGGGCCCAGCCGAAGGTCTGGAGGCCTGAAGGATCCAGGCGAAGGTCTGGAGGGTCCAGGTGAAGGTCTAGAGGTCCGAAGTATCCAGGTGAAGGTCTGGAGCTCCACCAAAGGAAGCGAAAACCGATCCAAAGAAACCGGCCGGGCTATATCCCTCTTCATTTCCCCTTTATACCATCTAGAGAATGGGCCGCCCTAGGGTGGATCTTCTACACCCTAGGGTGTAGAATTGCTAAATCAATTTAGTTAAACTTCTCTTACAAGTTGACACAATCAATCAACTATCACAGGAGGGGAGGGGAGGGAAGCGGGAGGAAAAAGAGCAGGAGTGGGGAGGGGAGGGGAGAGGAGGAGAAGAGAAAATTTGATTTGGGTTAAGATAAAAGATAAGGCTGATTTCAACCTCAGCACTGACTCTTTCTCACCGTTTAATGGTGTGATTTAGGACAAATTATTGACTCTCTCTGATATTTGTTCCTTATGTTCTTAGTAGGGAACGTCTTCCTTGTCCCTTTTTATTTACACAGATTTTGTTATTATTGGCTATTCTCATCTGCTTTAGAGCCAACTGCTAGAGTGATTTGGTTTGGTATTAGGGAGAAGGAAGGTCTTCCTTTGTCTTTTGTCTTAAACTGTAACTTTCTTTATTACTATTGACCAGTTCTTGAGTTTTCTTCCCAGTACATGTGGTTTATTTGTTTAATTTTTTTTTTTTTTACCAAGAACATGTATTGGTATGTTGTATACATAATGATCATATTCAACATAGTTATTTTGTACCTGTACATGACATATCTTGGTTCCCCCCTTCCCTATCCCTCCCTTCCGCTCCCCACCCTTCCCTATTTACACCAGATTTATTTACATTTTTCCATTTTTCCCTTTCTCCTTTCTTTCCTTTTATGTGGTTTAAATCAAAATTCACAAATTTATACTCCAGATGCCAATTAAATGCCTTTAAAGGTTTCACTTCATTTAAGCTACCAATGTCTATATCAAGAGTACTTACAGGATCAGATTAAGTGATCAGAATACACACCTGGACAGAAGAGCTGATACTTTATAGATACTCAGGAAACATTATCATTAAAATAGCAAGCTGAAAGTGACTCTAGTTTTCTAAGGCTGAGCCTAATTTATACTCATTGCCTTGGTTTCCCAACCAGCTGGGGATCTGTACCAGCTTTTTTGTTTTTTACAAATCATTATAGATAATTTTATTAAAACCAGCCAAGATGGGTTGTTAGGCTTGCACTTCATAATTCAATACTCTGCTGCAGTCTTGTCTCAGGGCATGTTAGACTAGTGTGCAGTGAACGTGAGTCTCACTTCAATACATTTCTAAATCTGAAAGAGGGCCACTGACATCCTGTCTCTTTTTCCTTGTATGTTTCCAGTGCAGGACTGCATTACTAACACAGGCAGAGTAACAGAATTTTTACAATAAAGCTTATATTTAATTAAAAATAAAAAGTTTGACACTAGAGTACACGTGTTATTTCTTCTGAGATGTTAACTGGGTGCCGGAGTTGAGCCTCTGTGCCACCGCTTAGCGACCGCCTCTTCTGGTGTGATGGGTGTAAAGAAGCACTGCTCAGGTCCTGCTCCAGGAAACACTGTGTTGCTCAGCTGCTGTGAGAGTGGTCGGCTGAAGAGTTCTTAGGGGCTTCCTCAGATTTTCTGCCAAAGTCACACTCTGCCTCTGGACGTTCAATATGAATGAGCGACGTGGTCCCCTTTTTGACAAATGGACTTCCTCTGTCACAGAGTCTTTGGCTCAAGGACTCTTGTTTAGGAAGCCAGAGAGTGTATTGCCTCTAAATCTCAGTCTCCTGTTACTCAGTACTGATTTTGGCTTTTCTCCTTCACACGTATCTGTTACTCAGAGAATGCGGCCTCTAATTTTCTTGTATTTTGCTTAAAATAGGTTAGATACCTTTCATCAAAGTGTTGAAAAATGGATTACCAAAAATTTAGCTTTGATATTTTCAGTGTATTGAAGTTGCTTGTTAACCCTTGGCTTATAAAAAGAACTTTAATATGGGTTTGTTTCACTTTTAGAGATTTTTAGGGAAAATATGTGATAACAACTATTGCAGTGGCCAACGACTATACTAAGCCATTAAAAACATCATAGATAATATATATTTTGTAGCTTTGTTTTTCTCAAAGGGGTCTAATCATGAACTTTATGGATATTAACTGTTAAAAGAATGCTAAAATGCTTTAAAAAGTTAGAAAACACATAATTTCAGTACAAGAAAAGGTTGAGTAATTGATAAAGTTAAAATGGATACTAACATTGAAAAAACAAGAGAGATTATTCCAAATATGAGACGAGAAGTGTGAGTGCTTTACAATATGAAGGCTTTCATGAACTAGTACATCTTTCGATGATTGTACAAACATGGAGAGAAATAGGAGACAAAGATCTAAAAGGCCCCCGGCCAGAGACAATATAAAATGCATTTGTAATTTGGCTCCTGGGTTGCTAAACATCCCACTTGCCTCAAATATGGCTGGTACATCTTTTCCCTGTTATGTTTTATCATCTGTTGCCTGGAGGACTGGAGCGATTTAATCATGTCTAGCAAGTAGATAGAAGGGGAAAAGAAATAAAACAACAACAAAAACACATGCAATATGTATAGATATAGAATTCGTATATATATATTTAAATGTAATTAAATGTTAAAAAAATTAGTGAGAACTGAGACAATTGGGGCAGCAATGGTCTGCATATCTAAATTGTGTTTCTTTTAAAACAAAAGTGCTTATAGGTTGAGGGAGAGTAGTTATTAGAAAGAAAATTTTTTAAAATGGGAAAATATATACAGTGCAGCAAGGACTGAGAGGGGGCTGGAAGATAAGAATTAGTGTCCAGGGAACTGGATTAAGTCTTGATAGAAATGAAATTCCTCTTAGAAAAGAGATTAGTTGGTAGAATATGTGTAAAAGGTTGACGCTAGATGGTAAAAAGTAGAAATAATCAATGTTTTGTTGCCTTTACAGGATGAAGAGTGAGTATATGCAATAGAGTAGTGAAGACTGTGACAAATATTTGGTTTTTTATTGTTTGTACTGTACTCTAAATGCCAATAGCTTACCCAGCCCCTTGACAAATACATTCTAAATTGTCTCTGGTGCGAGCCATCTGGATCTTTGTCTCCTATTTCTCTACATATTCACACAATCATAGAATTTTTATTATCATATTTATTCACAGTGTTATAGAAATTAAAGTGTTTTTCTTTTAGAGACATATTGATATTAAAGCATATGCTAGGCACAGAATACACATTACACAAAAATATTGAGACATAGTAAGATTATTTTCTCTATGACATTAAAAGTGAGTCTTCCTAATCATGTTACAGAAAGCTGAAAGTATTTGTGTGGAACATTAAGGGAAGGATACAAAGCAGTATTGGGAAAATAAATTAATGTGCGGAGCATTATAAATGGGTAACTCAGCATGATGATATTTGCGTGTGTCTCTGTGTGTGTGACTTATGGGACTCTATATGTAAGCGAGTGTTCACTCTGTGTTTATAGATTATTTGTTTAAAATTTTTTGAGTGTAAATGCTGGCCTACTTCCTGCAGTAGCAGCTGGCATGAAGCAAGAAATAGGACAGGCAGTTATTGTCCTTGCAGAACTCATACTCTAAGACTAATTATATAAATTGTTCTAGAAAGTAAGTTATGTGTAGGATAATTTAATCCAAATTAACATTAATCCAAGTTATGCCCAGCATTATGGGATTGCAAAGTAACATAAATGCTATGTAAGAACAGAGATGGAAACATTGACATTCAGCAGAATTGTGATATCTACACTGGAGAAGAGTAGAGAAGGCTTCACAGAGCAAACGTGAGCTTATCTGTTAAGAGAGCAAAGCCAATTCTAGTATCTCACTAATTTTCTTTTAGGTCCTGAAAAATGGATGCTTCTTAGATATATGGTCATAATGGTCAGATTCTAACAATTGGGAATAAGATATAAATGGAGAAAATGTTGAAAAAGTAATGGCCAGGCTGAATGTGTACAAATGAGAAGTTTTTTTTTTTTTTTCACTAAAACCACTAAAATAAAGAATGGAAATATTGTCATTTGGGATTCTTGTAAGATAATATCCTTAGTAATATTGTACTTGACTTACATGACTTCAAAGTAGTAGCAATAATAATTGACTTAACACCCAAATATGTTGTCAATATACAGATTTTAAAATTAGTAAATATGTGCAAGGTGTTCTGGAACAAAACTAATCAAACATAGCATCACCATGAGCCTTAACAAATCCTTTATTTCTTGTCTTAATAGGGTTTATTTGCTCAGAAAGTGTAAAAACAAACAAAAACAGAAGAATGCTTTTAGAATAGGTATTAATACATGTATTTTTTTCATTTTATTGGAATATATTCTAAAAAGCAGGAAGCAAAATATTCCAGTTTTCCTTTACAACTCAAATATTTAGATGTACAGTCTGAAAGTCTCAGGACCACAGAGGTACGAAGAACATTTAGGGTACGGAATATTAGAAGATTTTCGTTCTCTGAGCTCTATCTGGCTATTACCCAACGCCGTTCTGCGGCATCGTGTTTTCTCCAAGCTAAACATTCAAAGTCTATTCTGCTGTCACATATACATTTATTCCCTTTCTCATTCCTTCAATCAAGTTCTTTTTGAACAAAGCTTCTCCACAAGCTTCTCTCGGATTTGACGGGTTTTCACGCAGTACACGATAGGATTCATCAGAGGTGGCACCAGCAGGAAGACATCAGCCATGAGGATGTGGGTCAGAGGAGACACACCCCTGGCGAAGCGGTGAAGCATGGCTGCACTCAGCATGGGCACGTAGAAGATGAGCACAGCACAGATGTGAGAAATGCAGGTATTGAGAGCCTTGAGCCGCTCTCTGGGGGTTGCAATCCCTAGGACTGTCTTTAAGATCATTATGTAGGAGAAGGTAATGAACACCAAATCCAGCATGGTGGAGAGCGCAGCACAGAGCCCATAAACAACATTGACTCTGTTGTCAGAACACGCCAGCTTCATGACATCTTGGTGGAGACAATAGGAATGTGAAAGCAAGTTTTGATGGCAGTACCTCAGCCGTCGCAAGAGAAAGGGCAGCGGAAGGATCAAAAGGACATTCTTGGAAGTCAGAAAGATCCCAGTTTTGACAACTCTGGAACTAGTTAAGATAGTGCTGTATCTCAGAGGGCTATGGATGGCCACATATCTGTCAAATGCCATGACAGATAGCACAGAGGCTTCGGTGACGGTGAACAGGTGGATAAAAAACTCCTGGGCAAAACATGCAGTGGCACGGACTTCGTCAATGCCGAACAGGAATAGTCCCAAAGTGGTGTGTGAAGAGGAGAGAGACAGGCCTAGGTCAGAGAGGGAGAGCATGGGAAGGAAGTAGTACATGGGCTCATGGAGGCTTCGCTCTGTCTTGATAAAGAAGAGGATGGTAAAGTTACCCAGGAAAGAAAAAAGATACACAGAAGAGAAAGGGATAGATATCCAGATGTGACTCTGATCCAGTCCAGGGATCCCAATAAGCAGGAATCTGAGAACTTTGATCTGAGTGTCATTAAGAGGAGACATGATGTCTTCAAAGGCAGTAACTAAGTGGTTACTTTAGTGCAGTCGGGAATGTTCTAAATGTTGTTAGAGCACAAGATATTCTTTTCTAGTACAGTATATGCCATAGATACTAAGAGGACTAGAGAATACTTCTGACGGTCCAGTGACTATGATTCTTCTGTGAGTTTACTGTAAAAACAAAATAAATATAACAACACGACAAAACACGATTTGCTTCCTCATTTCGTAGCTTGCTGAATTGTGTTAAAGTGCCAGTTTAGACTTAGTATATTTAACAATTCTGGAAAATCCTTTGACCAAATGAAAGTACTCATGTTCCATTCTCATAAAACGAGTTCCCAATTTTATGACTCTCATCTCAGGTTGATTTAAAAGAGAAAAAGAAAAAAATTATTGAGAAAAGAAAAAACTGCCAGAAACCAAAAAACAAATTCTTTAGAGAATGACAAAGCTTACTGCAGATCAGGGGGCAAAATATGTAATGTTATTATCCTGCCTATACAGAAGATACTCTGAAATGTCTTGCACAGATAATCATTGGCTAACACATCCTATTTTATTCCTAGTATTCATGTATTAAATATTACCCACAGCTTTCTAGATCATGGTTGAATACTCATTGTTTCTAAATATCCATATTATTTATTTTCTCTGAAGATAATTTACTCTTACTTGCGCAAAATAGGAAAGTAGGTTATTTCCCTTCTTATTATCTGATTAATAGCTATCTTCTCCCACTACAAGAATATCAGAGTAGGGCAATATGTTTTTACTGCTCATACCATACTTCCAGTACCTAGCACAGTAAATGGAATTTAGCTGTGGCTCCAGAATTATCTATTTAACTAAGTGCAACTTCTATATGAAGTTGAATGATTTCCTCCATTCTTCATCATTCCACCAAATAACAGGCAAGTGATTTGTGCTTGTTTGCTTGCCTTGTATTTGGTTACTCATTCTGTGCTTCTCAAAAAGAAAACAAATGTGGTATCTATACATAATGGAATACTATTCAGCTATAAAGAATGACAAGCTAGAGCCATTTATAGGAAAATGGATGGACCTGGAAAATATAATGTTGAGTAAAATAAACCAGACTCATAAGCTGGAATACCACATGGTATCCCTCATTTAGTGAGGTAAAATACAAACAAAAGAAAAGAGCAAACAATGGATTAAAAAAAAGTGTTAGATCTAAGCTAATAGACAAAGGGTTCAAGGGAACAAGACGAAGGCAAAGGGGGAAGAGAATGGGAGTCCAGAGAAATAATGATATCTTAAAAATAAGAACCTAATAACCCAACTTAATTAAATCAGTGACGTGTACACTGGGTACTATAGTAACTTTATATAGTTGTGACTTACTGCTGTATGTAGGTGGTTTCTACATTGGTCACTATCATAAGCAAAAAGCACAGTGTATTGTGGTCTATAAGCTTGTGTAATTGCCTGTAAGTTTGTGTAATTTTGGATAAATTTTAATAAAAATATGTATAAAAAAAGAAAACAAAAAGGTGTTCTTGGTAAAAAATAATAAAAAATTAAAAAAAAAAGGTAGAGCCACTTAATATATCAAAACACAATTTTGGGGGAGGTTTGTCCAAGAGATGATTGTCTTTAGAAGCTCTATTTTTCATTTTCTTAATGATGTAGTAATTACTGACCAATTTAATCTTTTTGCACAAATTCCCTCATTTTATTTATTTATTTATTTATTTTTATTTTTTAACCAAGAACATGTATTGGTACAATGTACATATAATGGTTACATTCATCACATTTGTTTTGTAAAGTTTGGCTCTTAGACTTTTTGAGGACTATTGAGACTATGAAAAGTAACCTGGCTTCGGGGGACAATATAGTGTAGTGTTTCTGTGTCCTACTGGCTGCTTTACTGGATTTTTCTCTTCTCCATAAACTCTAAATGGATGAGCGCGCAGAGTGCTGCCCAATGTCTGAGACCCCGTAGCTCCCTCCACTGGAGTAAGAATAAATGCTTGGAATTTAAGAGAGAGAGCAAGCTTGTGGGCGCCACAGAATCTATCATATTTGAGTTTCTTAGTCTGCTCATGCTCTGTATCTGAGTCACATGACTTGCTTTTTTCACTGTGCTGTCTGTTGCTAAAATAATCTGATGCTGATAGACTGTGGCCATTTATGTTCTGGCATTTATTTCATCAGTATCTTCAAAACGGTATTGTTTTTGTTTCTTGAGACGAGGTCTTGCTTATGCAGCTCAGCCGGGTCTGGAGCTCACTCTGTAGCCCAGGCTGGCCTCAAACTTGCTGCAGTGCTCCTGCCTCAGCCTCTGGAGTGCTGGGATTGCAGGCATGCACCACCATGCCCAGCTAAAGCGATATTCTTTTTTAGAGTTAGTTACTATTGATATTTGATTCAAATGTATAATGATAAACACTTACAGTTTTATTATATTATATTGCAACATATTACAACTTCTAAATAGAAACATGACATACTGCAAAATGACTACTACAGATTTTCTCATTTATTTTCTTACATTATTATGTCATTTATTCCACCTATATGAAAACAAAATTTTAGGACAATGACTTGTCCAAGGTTGTGTATCCACCTACCAGCAGAAATAGAGGAGCACCATATGATATTTGAGATAGATGTTTTTCTCATGAAAACCAGCCAGACTGGGAATTTCTAAAACTTCCAGACTTGCACTCCTCTCAATATGTCTACTTGGACTCTCCTTGAAAGTTCCGTAATACTCTCCATCCCATAGCTGGCTTCTGATTTGCTTTTGGTAATGTGACATTTAGGATCCAAACAGAAACACATCTCTAATCCCGGCACTCTGGGAGTCTGAGGCAGGAAGATCACAAGCTCAAACCCAGCCTAGGAAATTTAGGGACTAAGCAAGCCCATCTCAAAATAAAAAAAAGAATTAATAACTAAATAAGTCTAAGGATACAGTTTAGTGCAGAGGCCTTGATACTAAAAAAAAAAAAAAAAAAAAAAAAAAAGAAATGCAAGTTATGTGAGATAATCTGAGTAGAAATCTATCTTACCTTTATGATGATTAAAAAAAAAAGTGTGTCCTTCTACTATGAAATCAACAGTAGAATGGGATTTGAAGCAGGCAAGAATCTTTTAGACTAGACTTCTCTTATCTTCTTGTAAGTACTGTTTTATGAAGCCTAGAAAGACACAGGGGAATACTTACAAGCAAGGCTTTTAAAAAATAACACCCTGCTTCATGGAAAAATCTTTCAGTGGTTGACTCACGGGACACAGACATGGGACTGAACTCACAGCAGAGCTCCAACTGAGGAAACTGTCATCAGACTTTTCGGGTCATATTCACACTCTGTAGTTATTCATCAGCCCTTGGCTTTTGCTCCTTTTTTTTTCCTGGCTATGGTTTGCCAATTCATCCAGGGACAATACAGCTAGTTGTTACATAAGGTCCCAAGTTTTAAGAGAGATCATATCATCAATATTGCATACTAATTTCTTCTAACTTGAAACTTTTCTCCCTTGTTCATATATTTACTAACCATTTAGATTTCTTCTTTTTTTTTTTTTTTTTGCAGCATCTGCTTAAGTCTTTTGTCCATTTTCTATTGGGTTATGCCTTTTTCACATTGGTTTGCAGGAACCACACACATTAAGCCTCTCACTGGTTAAATCTAGCACATAGTCTCATGCTTTATCACTTGCCCCTGTAGTTTCTTGATCAATCCCATTTATTCAGCCAATAGAATCAGCAATGTCAGCCTGGAACGGATGTATGTTGCATTGAACTCACAGTCAGGAGATGTTCTGCTTTTTCCAACAAATGCAAGCAAACCATGGAACAGCAAACAGAAGTAGCCATCACGTCTTGACAGTTCATATAATACAAACTTTATCTGATATAATAATCTTATGATTTAATTAGATAAGTGGAAGTAGAATGAAAAAAATGTACTGCATTATTCACTTTTTGTGTGTAATCTTTTAAGCCTCTCTGTTGCCATTTATGCAGAAACATTTTTCTTTAAGTATTCCATTGTTCTGGTACAAGGAAGCAAATCTTTGAATCATGTTTGATTTGCTTGAGAGATGACTAGCTCAAAGGAAAAGCATGTAAATAAATAGTGTGTTTGTTGAAATTTTTTAAACTTAAAATCCTAATAATCCTGCTGCCGAGAAGCAGAACATGACTGATAAAAATCGTATCCCTGCCTCAATCATACATATAACACATCTAAGAAATCGTTCTCCTTTGGGTCTGTTTGAATTTTACAGTGTTCTGTCCTTTGTAGTGTTTCCCCACAGAGCTCTCACAAATGACTGGTGTCCACAGATTACGGAAATAAAATATAGTATACAACAAAACTAGAGCAAGAAAACTTAACAGAACTGAAAAACAAGGTTTAAACTATTGTTCGCTGTAAGACTTATGTGCCTTTGCACAAATCTTTTCAGTTCTCCAGTGGATTCTCTCACTTTGGTAGAAGGTTTCTGTTGGGTGCTTTTCTGAGGAACTTTGCTGGTGACAGATTGCCTGTAGGTGCTGTGTAATTTTGCCCAATATAATCTAGATGGGGATGGGGATTTAACTCAAGTGCAGAGCGCTTGCTTAGCAAGCACAAGGGCCTGAGTTTGATCCCCAGCACCCCCGGCCCCCCAAAAAAGGATAATCTAGGTAACTGCTGCACTTCATTCTGCCTTTCACAATAACTATATTTAGCCTAGGGTTTCTTTACTTGGGCACTGCTGATTGTACTGGATATTTTTTTTTATTTGCTAAGCACTATCCTGTGTATTGAAGGATGGTTAGCAGTTATCCCGACTTTTAAACATGGATGACAATGTTAACTCCCCACACTACCTCCCCAGGCTGCAACAACCACAAGTGTCTCCAGACATGGCCAAGTGTCTCTAGGAGGAAAGCTGTCTTTAGCTGAGAACCGTTCTTATAAAAGCCACAAAATTGAGCTTTCATTCCCTAAGAACTATGCTGTACATTGTAGAAACTTGCAGAAAGCATTATATTGATTAGGAAATCATCCTTCTCGTTGGCATTTTTGTTTCTTAATCTTGCTTTCATTTCATTTTATTAAGGATGTCAGAAAAACACACGTATTTTTCTGAGATTGTTGTACATGACGCTTCCATACAAGATCCTCCAGGAATTAGAGGCCTGGCAAAGCCATTTCATTAGCCCTCATGTTAGTGAACATTGTTGAACTCTTCACTTCGTGCTACTTGTCTTACACTGAGCAAGTGCCAGCCTCCATTTCCTTCAATTAATAAAGTGCTTCTGTTAGTGCTTATTGTGCTACAACTCTAGCATCCCTGAGGGGAACAGAAGGGTGGAAGAGTAGAAAAGGTAAAAGACTGTGATTGTGCACCTCAAACCCCAAAACTCTTCTTGCTTCTAACTGATGTTAGGATTTTCTACAGTGGGATAACTTTATGGAAAACATGCAATTTTGAATTTGAAGCCTAAAATATAGCAAGAAAAAAATCTAGGTATCGATGGTATAGTTTGAATCTCAGCTTCTTATATCTGTCTGTATGAAGTTCATTAAATCAATATTTTACAGCGTCCATCTCTTCAACTGAAACAAATAGGGAGGAATGCTTTATAGAACACTAAGCAACTGAGGAAATCAGATAAAAAAATACAGCTTAAAGAACTTGCAAGTATGTCTTGCAGAAGTTGGAAAACAGTGTTCATATCTCTTAAAAACTTTGCATTAGTGTATGGGTACTATCCAGTTTTGAGCTGATTATTATTCTTCCAGCATTTGACACTTCTGGAAGTTGTCTAATAGCTTACCTGAGGATAGAAATGTAGGAGGCTTGAGTTGATGTCGTTTTCAGAAAAGACCCAATTCAATGAGGCATAAGAAAAGACTAAAAGCATTTAAATGATATGCAAGATTTTGAGATCATATTAGGTGAGGAAATTGGACATTTTGTTATACACAAAAGACAGAATATAGTTCTCCTTAATACCAAATGTTGCTTCCATATTTTCAAAATCTTTGTGCATCTGTGAGAGGCCAAAATTTGGAATATACAGCTTAAAAAACGCATCCTATTTTTATGGAATATTACTGAGCTCTTTAACAATTCCTTTTCTCCAAACACATATTCATCTATATAGTCATTCAGTATCATTTACTTTCTTAAATTCTCTTGTATAAGAAAAATCCCACACACTGGTTTTGTAGAAATAAATAAAATCTATCGATTGTCCCAATACTGGTAGCACATCTCATTCAGGAAATAAGAAAGGAAGAAACACAAAATATGCTTCTAATTGCAAATAATAAGTATAAAGAACAACTTATCACTAAAAGAGATAAAAAGGAGACTAACGGTATGAGTTGGGTTTTAGGTAGTCTATGACTAAATCAAAAGAAATTTTAGAAAATCAAAATAGAAATGAGTTGATGAAACTGGACCCCACAGCATTTTAACAGAAGGGAACTAATATGAAACAGAGAGCTTTGGAAATTAAACACACTTTTAGATCATTGTGGTTGTAGTTTGACGATTCTTTTAAGATATCGCGGAGGTAGAAATGGTCCATGTATAGTCTTTACTTAATTACGTTCTCAAAAAGTAGACATATATTCCAAAGATGCATTTGAACATTTAATTCGCCTTATAAAATAATGACTCTCATCTTACTAGGGGATTAATAAGAAGGCAGCAAGACTAGACAATTACAAGCTTAAAAAGTTTTTTTGTAGTATTTTCCTACAGAAATCTTGATGACATAATAGGAAGATTAAAATAGAGAAGAGACAGAATTAAGACATACTTTAGGCTTAGCATCAAAGGGATTTAGTAAAACAGGCTGAATGTAGGGAATGAAGAATGGACTTCTGTCGGAACAATTTGGATTAGCATTTTTTATCTTCCTTGCTTTCAGCAGAGATGATTCATAAAACATTTATTTTCATTCTTGTCAATTGAGTCAAGGATCTCAAGCAATGTACTTCTTACTTTCAGTTTTATGACCGTTGTCGGTATCTGGAATGAATAAAATAAGCTTAATGATAATAGTAATATATGTACAAGTGAATGTTTAAACTGTAAAACTTTATTACAGTAGAGGCATATTGACATTAACTACCCTGAAAATACTCCCTCTCTATTTGAACACACTTATCCCTTTATTCCTGCCACTTTCTGCAGCAGTTCTGTGCCTTCTTTTGTGTCTTTGTAAGATGTGGCAAAAGTATGGTGAATGCTGTTGCCCATTAACATCCAGGTGAATGTCAGGCTTGCAAATACATCACTGTCTGGCAAATGCAACTAGAGTCTCACGCTGGGAAGCTTCCCGCTCTTCCCCAAAATCAAATGACTTTGATTTTGAAAGGTAAACTTTGTTTATCAGTTGGGGACATTGAGGCAGCCATGACAGCACAACTAAAAGCACTCATGAGAAAGGACTTCCAGAACTACTTCAGAAAGTGACAAGAAAGATGAGATTAAGCAGGTTTTGGAGTGAGGGGGAATATTTTGATGTGAATTAATGACAATGTCTTTTACTGTAGTAAAGTTTTTATGTAAACCTACACTGTTTAGTTTGGGATCAGACATCATCTATTTCTGTCAAATATCAAGTTTTCTCAAATTCACCTTAAATCACTTACCAAAGATCTCTCACTATCTCTTATTACATATCAGTGTTCTATCTGCTTCTGACACAATTTTGCTATAACTCTCACTCTGATCTGCCTAGTTTTCACACAATAGACAATTGGGTTCATCAGTGGAGGTACAAGTAAGAGAACATTTGCCATGAGAACATGAATGAGGGGAGAGACATGCTGGGCAAAGCGATGGACAATGGCCAGGTTGATGATGGGCAGATAGAAGAGGATGACCACACAGATGTGTGAAACACAAGTATTGAGGGCCTTGAGCTGCTCCTTTTGAGATGCAATTCCCAGCACAGTCTAGAGGATCAAGATGTAAGACACGGCAATGAGCATAAAATCTACCATAAGACAGAGTGCTCCAAAAAATCCATCAATTTTGTTGTCCGAGCAGGACAACTTCATGACATCCTGGTGGAGACAGTAAGAATGGGACAATTGGCTTTTATTGCAATAGTTCAAGCTTCTCAAAGTGAAGGGGAAGGGAAGAACCAGGAGGATGCTCTTAAAGGAGAATACCATTCCTATCTGGGCGACTCTGGCTGATGTAAGGATGGAGCTGTATCTCAGAGGGCTGTGGATGGCTAGGAAGCGGTCCAATGACATAATCAGGAGGACTGATGACTCCAGTGCTGAGAAGCCATGGATGAAGAATTCCTGGGCAAAGCAAGCATTGGCAGAAATTTCAAGAGCATTAAACAAGAAGATCCTCAACATAGTGGGCAGAGAAGATAAAGACAAACCCAAGTCAGACAAGGCCAGCATAGAAAGGAAATAGTACATAGGCTCGTGTAGGGAAGGCTCTGTCCTGATGATAAAAAGGATGGCGCAGTTTGCCAGAATGGCAACAAGATACATGCTGCAGATGGGGATGGAGATCCAGATGTGTGCATATTCCAGTCCTGGCATCCCAACCAAGTGGAAGGTGGCGATTTCACCAGGCGATGTGTTGATAATAGACATTGTTCATTCAGAGGACGGCAGTGAAACATATATACTTGTGCTATTATCATATGAAAATCTGTAAATTTGGTAGAAAAAGCAATATTGAAATGTAAAGCTTCTTTCAACTCTCTTTTGGCAAACTAGTGAATTCATGTGGCAATTATATGGAGAAAAATGTGTGTCACTTTAGAATCTCCCTATGTTGTAAATTGCAGAAATTATTTCTGCCCTTCTTGTCTTACAGAAAAATCAGATTTATAATTTGCATTTAGATATACGTGTGATTTCATTTTCCTGTAAGATATAAGTAAATTTAAGGCAATTAAGCTGAAGTCCTCTATTATTTCTTGCTTTCAGATACTGCATAAGATGCCAGATGGAAGACGTAATTCCTGGATTGATGCTCTGCGTGGACAAAGGTATCTAAGTGCCTTCCTAATTTTTGTAACTCCTACAAATGTGGAATCTTAAACTGCCTTTGATTTTCACCCTGGGCCTGTGAAATTGTTGGTGTTTAAACCTCTTTTTTAAAGTCCTGTTATTCTCAAATCATCCATATATTTGAAAGAGCAGTGACTACGGAGATTACTGACAGATCCTGTTTTATTTTTCCCTGGCCTGAAATTTTTGACCAGTCGTTCAGTGTTCAGGCTAGAAAAATAACACGAAGTGGTCAGTATCATAACTGAGGAGAATGTGACAGTCGTTGAAAGGTGAACTCCCAAAAGGTACGCGGATTACTTACTGTCTCTGAAAAGAATGTCTTGCTTTGCTGCATGATTTTGGATGCTTCTTCCTGCTTTGGAAGAAGTTCTGTGTGGCTGACTGCCAAAGCTAGAAACAAAGTAAAAGTCAAAGAGAGTGTTTATCTGAGTACTTACCAAAGTGTGTATCTTTTGAGAGAAGTTGAAATATCCCAGTATAGAAGTCCAAGATATTGTTGAATTTATCTTCCACCAAAGACTCCTCCTGATACATGAGGGCTTCCCTCCTTTTCTGTTCACTCACTCTAGGATCACTGAGTTCTCTGGGGACTGTAGCCAGGCTGGACCTGTACTGAGAATAATAATCAATATCTGCAGATGCAGTAAATCCACAGAGAGAGTTGTGAGGAAAGAAATGAAATGAGCATTTTGACCCTAAATATAGGGCTCTTAACACCAAGGTCATGGAAAGCTGTGGGAAATCCATGTGAAAGCTGTGCTATTTCTGTTGGATACCTGGCTTCGGTACTGCTTCTCTGCTCAGGGCAGAGTCCAAACAGACATGCTTTAAGTCAAAGCGGTGCATTCAAAGAAGTATTGCAAGGACAAACACCCCAGGATGTACATTTTGAGCTTAGACTTTTCTCCCAACTACTGGACCTATCTTTCCATGAGTGGTCATCTCTTATGTATCTTTTCATAGTCATTTTTCATAAATAATATTTTGATATTTTTCACTGAAGTAATTTTGTTTCTTCAACAATTCTAGTTGAAGATTGTTGGATCTCCTTGTTTTATTTGTATTCGTTTATTTTTGCTTTCTCTATTTGTGCTCAATGCCATTTTTCCAACCTTTCATACTCACTGCAGTAGCAGTGATTGGGGTCATGGTAGAGGGTCTGGCATATGACCAGTTTTCTTATCACACTCAGTTTATGCCTATTGATACAGCAGTCAGCTCTGACCGGGACATTAAGAAAGGTATTTTTCTACCTTTCCGCCAGATCTCTAAATGGAGAAGATAGTAAAAGTTCTGTCTGCTTTCATAATTGACATATAAAAAAATGCCATAGAGTCTATCATGCCATGTGGATTAGTTTCATTCATAATACTGATAGAAATAAGATATTGAGTTAAAGAGTATGAGAATTAGTGGTGCTAGCAACTTTGTTTTAGGATTTAAGTGTGTGATAGCTCCATAGGTTTCTGAAATTGTTCTCTCTCTCTCCGTGTGTGTGTGTGTGTGTGTGTGTGTGTGTGTGTGTGTGTGTGTGTATGTGTGTGTGTGCGCATCCGCCATTATGATATCTTACCTATGAGTCATTTGTTTAATATAATGTTTGGTTTCTTGTCACTAACAATGAGAGTCTATCACACTAATGCAGGCTTTTTGATTTCCAAAATACGGATTAAAGGTATTTGTACTTATTAGAAATAAATCTAAATTCACTCAGAAAACGCTTGGTGAGAACTTGACTGAATCGTCTCAGTATATATAAAATTACTACATTCAATTTACAATTTCTGAATACTATTTGTTCTTACTTTTTATTTTTTCCCCAAGCAATTAATTATTAGAACACATGTACTAATTAGCCAGACTCCAATTGTTTGACTTTCCTATCACACATTTTATTCATATCTTTGGTAACTGCTGAAGTTATAACATTGTAACAAACATATGATACATAGCTAATATGCTCTAAACATTTTATTGGGAATTGACAAACCTGAGGCTAAAATGTTAAGTTACTTGCACACTGACTTATGATATAGACAACAAACAATTAATACTGTTCTTTCATACTATAACAGTGGCGAATGGAGGCATCCGATGGGACTAATAAGTATGTGTAGGGTATCTTTGTGCTTAGTCTCTATTATTTCATTGATGCTCTTCCATCCCTACAGATATAAGTCTGGTCTCATTATAATTAGCCTATTTAGGTAAATACAGCAAGAATGGTGATTATTTGCACAGGCCTTTTGGAGTTTATTTTGTGGAACTTGCCACAAAGAATCTGAGGTTTGATTTTCAATCTTTTTAAAATTTTTGTTACTAGGGATTGAACACAGAGCTATCAGAATGAGCTCCATTCACAGCCCCCCTTTTAAATTTTTGAATGTTGAGGCAAGGTCTATGTAAGTCACCAAGTTGCCCAGGCTGGGCTTGAACTCGTGATCCTCCTGCCTCAGTTTCTGAGCGCACTGGGCTCACAGGTGTGTGCCACTATTCCTGGCTTCAGTAGCCTTTCAAAGCTAGGAGTCCTAGCCAAGGATTCACCACCAAAGTTCACCTTAATTATGTTGAGTTGTGAGTGAATTCCTCTTTTTTCCAGGTTCCCAAGAGGCTCCTAGGGACATCTCTGCTTAGCTCGAAGCAGTTGCAGATGTGACCACTTTATCCCTTTGGTGATTAGTCAGGGGAAAGGGTTAAAATTCTCAGCACCCAAACTTCCTTGATAACACACTTCTGCCCAGCACACTGGACAGTCATCAAGCACCACACTAATGAGGACTAAAGACAGCATAATATAACACTAATTGCAAAAACCATCCTTTCCTCTCCTGAGCTGTTATCTTTCCCAAAAAAGGTTAAAACATGCAGATATACTTATTTAAGTGTAAGGAGCCTTTTTACGAGCACTAAATGTGAGGTGTTCCACATAAAATACAAAAAAGAGTCAAAAAATTAGAGAGTAGACCAAAGATCCCTCAAAAAGTCCTTATTAAGCCTCCTTCAAGATCTTTAATAATAGACAGTGGAGATTAAAAACAAAATAAAACAAAGCAGAAAGAGGCTAAATACTAGCTATGCCATCTGACTCTCAGGACAACCAGAAACAGGGAAAAATCTCTAGCAATTCTCCTCAGGAGATCCCGGACCAAGTTTTAAATATAACACAGAGGGATGCTGGGCCAAGGTGTGTACAAAGCCTCGGCGACCACCTGGGCTGTGTCTGACATACAGACTAAAGGAACACTAAAAATCAGACAGTCTCTGGACCTCTGGGGGGGGGGGTGGCCCGCTGTTTCAACCCTAATATTTTATTTTTACATATAAGATTTAGATTTAGAGAAAGACACTTTATAAGGTTATTAACATTGGCATGAATTAATACCAGATGTTTAA
Organism: Hystrix cristata; assembly: GCA_004026905.1. NCBI lineage: Eukaryota > Metazoa > Chordata > Mammalia > Rodentia > Hystricidae > Hystrix > Hystrix cristata. Next base: position 2,797 of record PVJO010012175.1, on the reverse strand, counting down.
GAATAAACCTAACGTAATATATATTGTATGTAATAGAAAAGTATAAAATAATATTGAGAAAAATTAGTGCCTTAATTAATTGAATTCCAAATTCTTGGAGTTGAAAATCTTACCTCCTACATATTTCTCTCACAATACATTATGAATAAAATTTCCAATAGTCGAGGATAAAATCTTGACTTTCATTTCAAAAGTCCAATCCACAGTGGCACTTCAGTTTACAAAATTTGTTTTATGACTTTGGGGAAGATGGCTGCATTTGTGTTTGTGTGAGGAAACAGCCATGGGCACGTTTGTACCCTGATGTGGAGTTTGCAAAGGGAAGCAAAATTTTGCTGAACACTTGTTTGCCGACTGAACTGTTTGCAAACGGGAGCATTTGTGAACGGAGATGTTACTGGATTTTTAAAGCAGGAAAAATACAATTTTATGTGCATTTTTATACATGCATAAGCAGTATTGATCTTACCAGAAATCCAGAGATAAACTGTCTCTCAAATGTATAGATAAATACAGTAATTTAGGCTAACCAAGGTATAAAGAAAAACAACGTGTTGATATGTAACGCTCCGCCGTATGTTCTGTGGCAGTAGTGATTCTTTTTGTCACTGCAGTGTTTAGTGGAAACACTTGAACCCTGTTGTCTCTTACAAATAAATGGTTGTTAAAAACATGACTAGTAATGTTGTTTAGTGAGAAATGGCAAATGCCTTATAATGGAAAGTTCTATCCTTGTGATTCATTATCATGGTTCTGTAGCAGGCCTCTAGTTAAAACTGGCTTCAGGACTACTCTGTATTAGAGAAATTATCATGAGTTTACTATTATATGCTCATTCGAGAAAAGAAAACTATTACATTTGACAGAAAAAACTGAGAAGCATGGATGAGCTAAGGACGTGTTGCTATTATTTTCAGGATTCTTGACCTTGTACTCTTGCTATAGATGGGGTTAAGGCTGTTAGAGTTGTTTCGTCTCTGGAGATCCAAGAGTTTGACTCTAATGTTCTACCCCAGGAGAAATGAGAACTGTTTACAGAAATAGGGGAAACATTTAAGCCTCGTCATTACTCACAGAGTCTGAAGTTTTCAAGACCAGCGGTTCACGGAGCATGAAACTTGAAGGATCTGTAAAGAGTCGATTCACCTCAGGTGAGGGATAAACCAGAGATGGCAAGAACTAAAAGTGCATAAATGCAAAGAAAAAGAAGAAAGACAAAGGCAAGAAAGGAACTCTAAAAAGTAAAATTACATGCTGAAAACCCCACACAAATTTAGATAAAGACAAAATAGAAGACAATGGTAGTGGAAGTAGCCTAGAAAAGATAGTATAAGGATGTTTAACCTTGGGGGGGATATGACTATCTATAGTGGAGAAAAGTCAGGAAGAGACAAAATGCAACTGTGAGTTAATTGGGAAACCTGTTATTTAAGTGCACATTAAGTGGTCATAGTGAAACAACTGTTTTATGCATATATTTCATCTTAAATTACAAATAAATATTAGGCGATTTTAGCATATTTTGTGTTAGTACATAGTTCCAAAGAGTAAAATTACTAGAAGGACAATGTTTAGTTTATGCAAGAGAGAAAAGGGGGTCTCAACCGGTGTGAAAATTTTGGAAATGCATGACTTATTATGATATCCTGCGCCAATATTTTCAGCAATTTAAAAATAAGGTGGTTGGTGGAAAATAGTTTCTGTGGACTGCAGCTAAGATGATGGAGAGACTGTAAGAAAAGCATTTTAACCTTAGAAGTTTTTCCTTAATTACTTGGAAAAGGCAAGCCTGTGACTTGAGTCTTCTTATGCCTTTACAATTTGAAGCAGTGCTTGTTATTCTCAGTCTCTTATTTTGCTTTCATCTTCAATGTATTTAAATTGCATTAAAATAAATGAAGAACCACAATGACTCATTATCAGTGATCTATAAAAAGATTATAAGGAAATGAAACAACAATACAGAAGGGACTGAGACAATGTGAAAGGAAGATGACAGATGAGGTAGTGAGAAGATAAAAAAAGGAAAAGTTTACATAGAAACAGTAGAACAGTGCTTACCAAAGGTAGGCAGGGGGATGAAATAGAAGAAATTGATCAAAGAGTACAAATATGACATTATGTAGGATGACTAAGAATAGATATCTAATATAAAATGTGTAGAATATAGTTAAAATGTTATATTGTATACTGAAAAATCCCTTACTTTTTTCAGGGTCCTCAATGCAAATTCAACAAATTTGTTCTTATAGATAACCACACTTTTTTTTGTTGGTTTGTTTTATTTTGAGACAAAAATTCACTCTAACTCAGGCTGGCCTTGAATTCACTTTGGCCTTGAACTTGCAGTGATCCTCCTGCTTTGGCCTCCTGAGTGCTGGGATTATAGGCTTGTGTCACCACACCTGGCTATGGCACACATCTTTGTTCCAGAATTTGGTGCTCTAATTTGGGCAAATATATCTTACATAAGATTCTTCCTCTCATCTCATGTGAGGTTAGGAGAAATCTGTATTTTGAACTGGTTGCAAATATGCCTTGCTTGTATTCACAAGAGGTAACTCTGAAGGATGAGGAAGAATAGCAAAGAACATCCTTTACAATTTTCCAGGTGTCTCAAGGATCACCATGGTGATCTGGAATGACAGTGATACTCTAGAGCCCACATTTATCTTGAAGGGTTTTCCTGGGCTGGAGTATGTTCATTCCTGGCTCTCTGTCCCACTCTGTCTGGCATATTTGCTAGCAGTTACTGGTAATATCACCATCTTCTCCATCATTTGGGTGGAGTCATCAC
>PVJO010012174.1:0-56600 GCA_004026905.1 Hystrix cristata | reverse complement strand
TTTCTGAGTTGTTATGATCTACCTGTAGCCTGGACTAGAGTGTGAATTCCTCTTGCTTTCCCTAATATCTGGCTGTAATTCTCTAGGTATGGAAACGTCTCAGTTCTTGATGTCTGATGTCCCATAAACTAAAACTGGAAGAATGAACATTAATTTTGAGAGACGAGTCTCATGCTGCCTGGTGTATGGGTCGCACAGTGAGTTCACCCAAATGTCTGACACCATGACCAGAGGCGCTCAAGCCACAAACAAACAGAGGAAAGGTTAGTTACTTCACACTGTGGGATCCTCTCTCCAAACTCTCAGAAGAGAACTCTCCATCTTGACAAAACTTTTTGATTTGTTTTTCTTTTTTATGCCTATCTCTTTCAGCTGTCTGGTAATGTAACTGGAATTTCACAATCAGTAATTTCTGTGGATAACTTGATGCGGTGTTGGATTTCTCGCATTAAATTCAGATTTTACAGTTCTTTAGATATCCTTTAGTAGCCATAAGGTTCTTGGTAGCATGAGTCCATTCATTCATCACCTTGCCCTGGAAATACAACACAGGGTTTTAACATACTGTTGATTTTCAATAAACATTTAATCTTGAGATTTGGGATATTTAAGAGACTTTTATAAACTATATATTTTTGAGTGCTCTGTTAGTGTTGAGCATTGTACAGAACATTTTCTTAGATGAATCTTCATCAACAGATGATACTTTGGCTAATTCAGAAAATGTTTTTGTAAAAAGTCAAAATTTTCAGTTGAGGCAGTTAAAGAAATCTAATAAAAATTTGATCTCACCAACATTAATTTTTAGTTTAGTTTAGCCAAATACCTTTTAAAAATCTGTCATGATATTGTATACTTATCTTCAAACTCCAAATCCAAAAAAAAAAAAGGGCAAGCATTGAGAAAATTATATCTTTTGAATACTAGGCAAAACTTGCTAATTTTTAATTATCAAATTTAAGGACAGTCTGTTCAAGAATAACATCCTAGAACAATCTTAAAATTTTTATAATATATAAGGAAAATAAAATGTATCTTCTCTTATATTGCTTTGATATTTTTAGGATCTAGGCAAATATTTTTCTTCTGGTTTCTTCTCTGCAAACAGAAATTTCATCAGTGTCTAACAGAAATAGTATGGAATTAGATATTATATTAAAGACAAGCACATTGCATTTCTAGGTGGTATGGGAGATAAATTTTTAATATTAAAAGTAAATTCAAAACTTGCATCTTTTTTTCTTTTAAAAATTTAAATTACTATGACAACAAAATAACCTGAAAAATCCAATAAATCCAATAGTTCGTGACTTCACTTGGGTATTTTCCCCCCCAAAAAATAGGTTTATTTTCCTCATTCAAGAATTTATGATGTACTGGGCAAAATATGCCATAAAATCACTTCAAATAAAAGTCTCTAATTAAAACAATGCATCTTTGAGAAATAACATCTGCCAGGAATTTCAATATCCTACTGAGTTTTGAAATTATAAATTCCTCTACCTAATCCCCAGGCATCTTGAATTTCAACACTTTTAAGTAGTTTCTCTGACAATGCCAAAAAGAGCTAAGGGTGAAATGACAACAATTAGCTAGGAATTAGCATTTTGAACGGCAGTGCACAAGCAGCCAAAATATCAGAAGATAGAGGAATGACATTCCTCCCTTATTAATTGGTTGTTAGACTTGAACACTATTTTAGTAATCTGAATATTTATTTTTATTAATAATGTTAATACAGTTGCTGGTTTCTACAGAATTTTTAGATAATAGAAAGATCATTGTTCAACCCTACCTTAAAATAGCTTCATATATGATATCTTTTAGCCCATTTATTTATGTCCTTAACAGCAAAAAGAATGTGAAACTTCACACAATTACAAATAAAAAAGAATATTGAGCAAAACGGTATTTTAGATATTTGTGTGACTGTCATTTATCTAGTGAACTATACTAACTTTTATTTTTAACTGAATAAATTTGATCTATGCTTAGGGTTTACATAATTCAGTCACTTTATAATCTTTTGTGAGATTATATAAGCATCAACAATAACAAATCCCTGTAGGAAAAATCAGGCTTAGCTGAATTTCTTACCTCTGTACACCCAGTTAGCATCATTTGGATACAATGAGAGTTTCCTGTCAAGTTAAAAGTTACCAGTCTATTAAAGAAGCCATTAGGATATGAATGCAAAGAATTAATATAGACAGTTCTGCTCATTTACTGAATTTTATTTATTCTTCCATATAGCCAATTATATGTATATATCTATAGTCTTTCGCAACTGGGAGAAATTTATTACAGACAATAACTATTATATATAGATATGATTTAAAATCTGACTGCTGTGAAGAATTATACTGTGCAAGCAGCAATGAAGCTAATTTTTTGACTCTGAGAACATTATAGTGTCTGTCACCTGACTTTATGTTAAGTTGTTACTGGAACATAATCATCGGGTAGCAGTCAGTGATACACAATATGCCAGGCACTCTCCTAGCATTTTATGTATACTATACCTTAAACCTCACAAAAGGATAAAAGTAATGACCCCCATTTCTGCTCTGAATCTCAGGGGTACAGGAACATGTCTAGGGATGAACAGGGAGTGGAATTCAGACCAAGATCTCTGACCCAAGTCTGACTAATTTCAGAGCTTGGGCGCTTCATCACAGGCTACATCCTCTTAGGTCTGCTTTCCCTCCCAAACTGTTCTTCTTTTGGCCTTTTAATTGTACATCATTCTAGTCCTCGAATGAGCACAAAGTTTGACATTTAGTAGCTTTGGGATGTCCTAGAACACATTAGTCATATGATCTGAGGCAGCACTGGGATATTAGCAGAGAGAAGACAGGTTGTTTCCAGTTCCTCTCAGGTAAAGTTGTTAGAGTTAGCAAATAAAAATGCAATCCAGTTTAATTTGGATTTCAGATTAAATTTGAAATTCAAATATTACCTGGAATGTATGTACACACATAACTATTTATTATTTATCTGAAATTTAAACTTAAATGGGTGTTCTGTATTTTAACTCACCAACATACTCCCATTCACCCTCCACTCAGCTATGAATAATAATGGTAGCTCAGTACCTAAAGAGACTTTTGAAAATACATTGGCATTAATCTTTGAAAACCATAACAAGAGAGATCACAGTTGAGGAACTAAAAGCCTTCAGAGAAAAAATAATAATAATAAGGGAAAAGATCATCAGTAAATTTAGACATGAACTTATTTTACATTTACTTTAAAAATCCACAAAAATAAATTAGGAAAATGCCAACAGGATGTTAAATATTTTAACTTTTGGTAATGCAGATTGGGTAGTTGCTTTCCATTCATCTTTGACCTGAGATTACATGAGAGGAATAAGAGGCTATTACAATAGCATTGGTAACAGGAAAACAAAACACTAATGATACATATTAGATTCTAAAAGTCTATTTTTGTTTTTATAGATTTAGCAAACTTCTGAATATTGGCATTTAAGTTAATATATAGTAGTTAAAGTTATTCAGAAAATTTTTCTCTATAATCTAGTCTTATACATGCTACTTTATTTTTAAGAAAACATGAAATTTGAGATAAGGGCCTTTTCTGAAGTTCTCTTTATCCCTCTTTATGAAGCTGGATCAAAATAGTCAAATCTCTACTGTAAACTTGTCCTTAGAATATGATTAGTCACATGCTAAAAATGAAAACGATATGTACTAAATCCTTTTCTCAGTTGAATTCAAATAAAGATCTTGCTTCTCATCATTATGTTCTCCAAAAACCACATCTGATTTCTTTTATAAAGCTGCAGTACACTCATTCCTTAACCTGAAATTCTACGTGTCTATATTTCTTATGGAAACTGAATTGCCCCTGCCACTGCTAGTATCTGACACACTTTGGCAATGGAACAGAGATTTAACAAAAATTAAGGTCTGTTTTATCACAGTGAGTCATATCCAATTTAGAGTCCAAGAAAACATCACCTGGCCCCATGCTACTTCCTGTCTGATACCATTAACTTCCTTCAGAAGCACAAGTTCCCCTTCATTAGTCACTAAATGTTCAACAATATATGGACTACATGCTATTATTCATTGGAAACGTCATGTCCTGTTTTCTATAACTCCATTCTCTCTTCCTTTTATTCCGCACTAAGCTTTTATTTCCTGTTCCATGATTATAACCTTTCCTTGGGTATAATCTACTCCATTCTTCTCTCCACTGACATACGTATCTGCAAAACTCTAACTTCAGTCAACCATGTGTCTGCCTTCTCTAAGCAACTGGATATTCCTTGAAAATGACACATACTTTGGCCCACTTGTTCCACTTTAAATGACTTGATCCTAAGCCTCTAAACTTTTAACCCGCCCAGTCATCCTCTTTTTTCTCAGTAAAGTTGAATTCCCACTCTGGAAACCCCAACTTTATCCTTTATCTCTTTCCTCAGACCCTCTTTATTCCACCGTTTCCCTATTCTGCATTTAAAAATAAAATTTTATACCTCTTCCAGAAAAAAAAAAAGCCTTCAGATAAGAATTCCTCTGCCCCTCCCCAATCCACAAGACATATCTACCTGCCATAATGGTTTCTATCTTCCCCTTTGTTCCTTTTTTAATTAAAGGTCAATTCTTCACTAGTTTCAAGTCCACCTGGGCCTCAAATCCTGGTACTCCTGTGTCTTAGGAGGGCACAGCAAGGATGATTCCAGACTTTAGGACCTCTTTATCACCAGTACAATTTTTGTTTGGACACAGAGCTACTGGGTATCTTCTGTGTCATTATTTTCTGGGTTGGAAAGCATGCCTTTCGGGTCCAAGATGCTATTGCTGGCCTGACAGAAGAGCGTCCACTTGCTCCCAGGCTGACCTTCATGTGAGCCCCATTTAGATGTAAACCCCAAGTATTGCTCTGGCCTGTGATCCTGAAGCTAACCAGAGACTCAGAGACACAGCATCCTATTCCCACACTCTTCCTTGTAGATTTACCCTCAAAGGTAGGTCTTTCTGGGCTGCTGTTTTTTGCAGTTTTGGTGATGGAGGCCTTGGCTAATTGCTCTCTTATACTGGAACAGGCAGGGCATCTCGTGGTCCTTGTAGTTGACTCCCCATATCCCTCTCAGAACACTTTGTGTGTCTTCTGTGCAATGTGTAATAGAGCATTGTTCTTACTCTTTTTTTTTTTTTAAGGAAAAAAAGGCCAATTCTTCAATGTAGGCTTTGAAGCACTTAACCTATAAGTTTCTCAAAAGTCTGCTCTTTGGATTAGCTTCTGTCCCTCTCCAGTATTGCCACTTTCTTTCTACACTGTGAATTACTTTCAAAGTGCATAATGTTTAGACATTAGCTGTATTTTAACAACTGCCTAATGTACATTTTACTTCTGATCAACTGCTTCCTTGACATGTTCAAAGAACTTTTGATTCATTTCTCTCTCTCCTTCCCTCCCTCCCTCTTTCCACCCCCCACTTTATGCTTCTATTCCTCACTAAGTAGTTCCAGTTTTCCATCCCAAAACATAGGATTTATCATGATGATCTGTTTTTCTCATATGTTGCGTTTAATCCACTGACACTTCCCAACAATTTTGTCTTTAATACATATTTCAGATTATTTACCCCTCTTCATTTCCACTACTTCAGTTCATCTACAAGAAACTAAAATCATGGGAGTTCAGCAACTGTATAAAAAATTAAATATACCACTCATCCTCAAAGAGTTCTCCATGTAATACTAGCAACATATGCATTTTTAATGATACCTGCTATATTAAAGGACAGTATTTTAATGCAAAGGGACACATATAAGAAATAAATTAATGATGGTTTTGATTGCAAGAGAAATTTACTATGAGAGAATTATCTTTCAGCTTTTTCTATGAAATTATTAGAATTTTACTATCTGAGAATGAGTGTATGTATCAAAAAGAGAAGAAAAAGATGGGAAGCCAGATGACCAGTTAGGAAGCTGGTGAGCAAGTCTGTGAACTTGGACTCAGGTACTGAATTGAGAAGGAAGAAAGTCTATGGTTAGTTTCCTTCTTTCATACAACTCAGTTTTAATTGTGGGAAGAGATAAATGATTTTACACAGTGATATAACAAGAAACAGATCCCTCGTGGCATTTATACATTTTGGTGGTTTCCTGTATACTGAAATCATGTAAGAGTTGTCTCTATTATCATCCAGATTTGCAACACCCAAAAATAGTGAGAAATGAGAGCCTGAATAAAACAACCAGAAAAAGACTGATTGGTATTCTAGAGTTATTTTGTGTCCTGCATTCAGTTTCTAGAAATGTATCAAAATTTTCCAAAAATGAAAAAAATCGTTTCATCTTATTGTTTAAAACTCTTGGTTGTGTTTCAAGTTAAAATTGGTGAAAGCATTACTGATCCAGAATCTGGATGTAATAAGACACTGCATCTTCACCCAAGTTATAAATCCCAAACTCAGATTGGGACTGCTCTATGAACCTGGTTCCTCTGTGAGCAAAAGACTGTTGACAGAACCTGAAAATAAACTTTAAACTAGACAGGCACCCAAGATGTGACTTATTCATGCTTTTCTATTTTTATTGTCAGCATTAAAGATGAAATTTTCACTATATTAGATTTATCTTGCAAGTATTTAAGCCTCAAAATGAGATGGAAGATGCCATCAGTTATACCAAGGCTTCAATCTGCAAAATGCCCTGTGAGGCTCAATGTATGTTCATACACAGACCGTAACATGTTCTGCTAAATACACACTGCACGTGATTCCTTACTGGTTTTTGCCAGTCTACTAAGCAAACACATTATGGTCGCAAAGGATGTGTGGGAGGTGAAATACTTACGTATGTCTAAAAGCTTCCATTTGCCGATCCGCCCTCTACACCTCCTAGCCAGAGGATGAGTTGTGCAACTGAAAGGGGGAAGGCAGAGTCCTGAGATAAAATATGAATAAATTCTGTAACAGTTCTCCTGATAAAGTCCAGTTTTCCTATCTAAATCTTCACTGCATTTCTGAAAATGTCCTTAAATTTTGTCCATCCTGATGACAGAGATCACATATTCTTGTTTGGGCTTTTAATGAACATTTACAAAACCTTCCATATGCTAGGCACCATAAGGGCTTTATACAGATTGTGCCATTTAATTTAATTCCTCCCAACACCTAGTGAGATTGGTACTTCTTTTAATTCCCATTTGACTGACTTGAAAAATTGATATTTGAAGATCTAAATGACCTTCTGAAATTCACAAAGCTAGAACAGGAGGGTTTTGGTTGAGAATGTCTTCTGCAGAATAATTTTTTAATCAAGAGATCATTGAGGCATATATTGAAACATTCATTTTATTCCAAAAATAAACTTTCCCATGGAAGTTTGAGATTAACTTGTTTTCCAAAAAAACAGGATGAATGCAGAAGAAGGATGAGAATTATGTCTTTTTATTTCAAGCATACATAATATATTTCCTCTACAGAGATATAAGTCACCATTCTGTGAAATTGATAGATTATGTTCATATTTTTTAAAATTAGATTTATGATTAATGCAGTTTAACAGGCATTATATAGTCATTCCATATTTTATTAATGATCTTATGTATATATTTAGGTCTTATTTCATTTCATTAAAGAATTGAGTTATTCATACAATATTAATTATGAAATTGTTATCAGGTAGGTTGTCATATTCCTGAGTTCTTCCCCTCCTCGAGCAAAGAACTGAACGAGGGGGCTAACAAGTAGTTCTAAAGTTTTATTTAGAATTATAGAGAAAAGAAGAAAAGGAAAGTTGAGCATAACAATAGAAACAGCAAAATGTGTACCAGGCCTAAAAGACACAGTAGGGGTTACCACGAAAAAGGCATGATAACGGTGGCTCTGGGTACACAGACACCATCTTCCACGGGAGGGAAAAGGGAGAACTCCTTCCCTGGCTCTGTAGAAAAGTAAAAGGGAAAGAGCGCGCTCCTAGCGCCATTCACATTTATCTGGATTCTGTTCTCCTGAGAGTTTCTCCATCCTGTGAGAAGAGGGGCGATTGGAATTTTGCACCCCAGGCTGACCTCGGGTCAAGGCCACTCCTCCAAAGTCATGTTCATCCTCCCGGCCAGGTCAGCCCACACCCTATACCTACATCAAAATCAGAATATATCCCTCCTCACCTAACTAGAGACTATAAAGTAGAAGGACACCTGGAAGGCCATCTATGCCAACCACACGTAAAGCATATAAAACTCCCATTGTATCCTACCTGAATTTAAACCTCTGGAATGAGGAGAAATTCTACATGTTCAAAGTCAGACTCTTCCAGCAGCAGTGATTCATCTACACTGCTTTTTCTCTTATATTGTGCCCAGTCTGTCTTCCTATACCTTCAATTTGTTAAATCTAATTTTATCTCTTAGGGTTATTCTTTATTTTTAAACAGAATAAAATTCTTTATTTTTATCAATATTCATATATCATATGATTAATCTGTTTTAAGAATCATATTCAATCTTTTTCAGTGTATTCACAAAGTAGTATAACCAATACCACATTTTAGAACATCTTCCTCACCAACCCCAAAAGCTCTCTGTGTTTTAACAATTATTCTTCATCTTCTTTCCAATTTTTCAAGGTCATAAAGCTACTAAATCTAATTTCCATCTTTATCAACTTGCCTACTTTAGACATTCCATATAAACGGAGTCACACAGTCCATAGCTTTATTTTTACCGGCTTGTTTCTCTTGTGATATATTTTGAAGATTCATCAAGATTATCACACGTGGGCTGGGGATTTAGCTCAGTGGTTAAAGTGCTTGCCTTGCAAGCACAAGGACCCGAGTTCAATCCCCAGCGCCAAAAAACAAAACAAAACAAACAAAAAAAAAAAAGATTATCACACGTATCAGAACTTCCTTCCTTTTTGTTGTTGAATAGTATCCATTGTGTAAATATACTAAATTTTATTTATCTGTTCATAAGTTGATCAATATTTGGGTTGTTTTCAAGTGTTGGCTGTATTGAATAATTATGCAGGGGACACTCATGTACAGGATTAGGGTTACTCTTTAGATTCTGCAAGTAAGTGAGATCATAAAGTATTATTCTTTCTTTATCTTGATAAGGCAAAATCCCAAAATTCATCCATTTTAACAAAAATGGTTATAAAGACTGAGTTCCATTATAGATAAAAAAAATAATTCAAGATTGGTAAAAGATTGAAATAGACATTTCTCAAAAGAAAAATGGCCATACAAATGGCCATCATGTACAGGAAAAGGTGCTTACTGCCATTAAGCAACAAAGAAGTACGTTGCAATTTACAACCATTGCATGCTGATTTTCACAATGTCTTCTTGGTTCTGAACTTTATCTAATTAGAATAATACTTACAGATTATGTAAATACTTGCTTTTTTGCCTTTCATTATATTTATTAGATTTTTCCGTGCTGTATAACATTCCCTCATGTGAGTACTCCACAATGTTTTATTTATTTTATTATTGATGAATATTTTTGTGGCTTTTATTGAGAGTTAACTTAAAAACCTAATATTACGAATTTCTTTATGGTTTTTGTCCTTGTATACACATGCAAGAGATTCTCAAGGGAATAAAGAAAGAAAGAAAAAAAAGAAAGAAATATTTTGCGTATTGTCAGCTGTATGAGGTAATGTTATAGGGTTGTCCAAAATATTTATCGAAAAAGAAGTTATACTTCTAATTCTTGTCACACAGTTTTTACTTACTTGTAAATTTCACATGCCCCTGTGGTGAGTCAGGATATTTTGCTATGACTTTATTTGTATTTCTTTATAGTAAATGAGAGAAATCAGCTATTTGTGTGTCCATTGACCATAGATCTCCTGCTTTGCGAAGTATCTGTATAAGCCGTTTATTCAGTTTTCATTTGAACTGTCTGGCTTTCTTCACTGATTTGAAAGAATTTCTTGTTTATATGTGTTGCAAAATTTCTTGGTTATATGTGTGTTAATTTATTATTTATATTTACTACAACTTCTGATTTGTGACTATTTTCATTCTTTGGATAAAGGAAATTCTCATTTTTAATGTAGTCAAATAATGTAGCAGAAAACAGACAAATAAATTTTTTTTTCTTTAGGGATTTTCATGTCCTAATGAAGAAAGCTTTGAATATCTTAAAGTCATGAAGATATTCTCTTACTGAATATCCTAAAATCTTAACATTAACCCTTGTACTTGAATTTTGGGGCATGGTATGAGAAACAAGTTATAATTTCCATTGATTTATTGGTGAATATTCAGTTATGTCATTGCCTGTCACTGAAAACTCCATTTTCTTACTGAACTAGGAGAGCCATTTCTGTTGCATATACTTGGATCTGTTTCAGATTACTGTGATCTTTCCCACCGATCTATTTCTCTAAACCTACCGAATATAGCATACTTGTTATTTTATAGTTTTAAAAGAAGTCTTAGTAGCTATTACACCATCTCACCAACAACATTCTTTTTTTCTGCAAGTGTCTAGATCTTGTGCATTTCCATGAAAATTTTGAATTGATACCTCAAGGTAAACAAAACAAAGTGAATGTGAACTTAGTGGAAACTGCATCAAATCTACAAATCTATCTGGGGACAAATGACATCTTTACAAATACTGTTTTCCAATTTGTGATCATAATATATCACTGTTTATTTATATATTTAAAATACCTTCGGTGGTGACATAGTTTTATCCACAGAGTTTGTGTATACTTTTGTTAAACTTATGCTTAACCACTGATACTGTTTTTGCTTTCATAAATGTTATATTCTAAAGTTTTATTTTATATTTTTGGCTTTAAAACATTGTACATCGATCTATTATTGATAATGATTTTTGCATCCAGACCAATACTGAATTCTTTCATTAATTTGCATAAATTATGTGTAGAATATTAAATAGAATTAGTATTATCAGGCATTCAGCTTCCAGATTTCAAGAGTGAGCTTTCAATATCTCCTTAACATTTGTATCTTAATAACAAAACTGCATAAGATTTATCAAATAAACTAGAATATGTTCTCTCTTCTATCCTCTGGAATTTGCATAAGATGGGAATTACTTCTTGTCTGATCATCTGGTAAAGTCCGAAGTAAAATCACCTGGGTCTGAAGTTTTCTTTGAGAAGAGATTTTGACCTCTTAATTTTATGTTTACAGAAATATAGGACTCCCATTTTCTATTTCCCTTGACTCATCGTGTTGGGCAAGGTACAGTTTTTTCTACAGTTTCAAATTTATTGGCATGAATTAATTCTGATACCATGTATCAATTCACTGTCTGCAGTACCTGTAGTTATGCCCCTTTTTGAATTCTTTATGTGAATAATATATGCTTCCTCTCTTCGTGAAAGAACTTGCCAGAGATTTGTAAATTTTATTGCTTTTCACTTCCAAACAGCAGACTTTTGGCTTAGTAGATACTTTTCTTTTATACTTGTTTTCCAGATCATCACACACATCTTTTTCATCAATTTAGAATAATTTTTAAAGAAATATAAATATAGCTATAGATTATTAAGTGAAATTATTCTGGTGCCTTCTTCTAAAATTAAAATGCCAGCCATATATAATATATTGCATCACTGTAGTATCTTTTCAGTACAGCTGTGGCTTTATCATAAATTGGTAGTCAGTGAGCCGCATCACATGTCCAAGCCATCATTGGTATTGCATCTGTAGCTTTTTCTAAGTCCAGAGTATGTTCTATTCCCTCCCTGATGTCAGTACACAGCTGTACTTCCTTCTTATTTTCTCAGTTTATATAACTGCTTCTTGGTTCATCCTGCTAAAACATACTGTATCAATATCCAAATATAGCAGTGTTAACAAATATAGACTAAGTCTCAGATTTTATGGGCAGTAATGAAAATGTCTTTGGGAGACTATAAAGTACTCTCAACTTTTCTGTATTTCTAATTATTATCTCTTTATCTTCTCCTATGTATTGGATCCTCTTAGTATTCTGCCCTTCGCTGTTTAGATGAGGCGCTATCTGATTCTTAAAATAAAAGTGGTAGAGGGCGAGTGTAGTGGACACCCATGAGAATTTGGTAAGCTAAGCACTATGTCACTAGAAAAATGCCCATGTATACATACAGACACACATAAATAGGCAACCTAAATGTAAAAAAAAATCACCTACATACCTTGATAACATAAAATTTAGATGGAACCAAGAGAGACCCAGAATAGCACAAGCAACCCTGGACAACAAGAACAAAACAGAAGGTATCACATCCCAGATTTCAAGTTACATTAAAAATGTACAGTGATAAAAATAGGCATGTGGATGGATGGATGCACCCCCAAGCACGTTCAGCCATCTGATCTTGACAAAGGGGCCAAAGATACATGCTAGCAAAAGATAGTTTCTTTAACAATGGTGCTGAACAAACGGGCTATACACACACAAAACATTGAATCTAGACCCATATTTCTCACCATCCATTAAAGTAAAATCAAATGAATCAAAGACATAACTATCAAGACAGAAGTATTGAATCTGCTGGAAGATAAAATAGCTAAAACTCTTGAAGACATAGTAGTAGGTGAAAACTTTCTGAACAGAACCCCAGATTCACAAGAAATAATACAAAGAATCAACAAACAGAATTATATCAAATTAAAAAGTTTCTGCACGGCAAAGAAACAATGAACAGTAAGTAGACAACCTACAGAATGAAAAAAATTCTTGTCCAGCTACTCCTCAGAGATTTAGAATATACAAAGAACTTAAAAATTAGACCCCTCAAAAAAGAAAAAAACCACCAGTCAAAAAAAGAATGAATTGAAATGAATAGACACTTCTCAAAAGAAGTACAAATGCCCAATAAATACATTAAAAATTGTTCAACATCTCTAGCCATTAAAGAAATGCAAAGTAAAACAAAATTGAGATTCCAACTTAGTCCAGAAAGACTGGTTATCTTTAAGAAACCAAATAATAGCAAATGCTGATGAGGCTGTGGGAAAAAAAGGAATCTGTCCACGTGGCAATGTAAACTAGTACAGCTACTACGGAAATCAATACGGAGATCCCTCAAAAAAAGTAATAATAGAAATTCCATTTGATTGAGCTCTTCCCCTTCTAAGTGTCTTACCGAAAAAGTTAAAGACATCATATTACAGTGATACATGTACACCCATGTTTATAGCATCACAGCTCATAATAAGTAAATCTTGGAAGCAGCTTGTATGTCCATCAGCAGATGATGAATAAAGAAAATGTGATGTGAGAAACCATAACTGTAAATAAGGACAAAGAGATGTAATAGATATAACATAAAAGGAAGATATATACAAAGGAGAGGAGCACTAGAAAGAAGAGGGAAAAGCAGGAAGGGAAAAAAGGAAAGAAAGGGGAAAGGGAGTTCAGGGAGAAATGTGAATAAACCTGCTGTAAATAGGGATGGAGGGAACAGAGGGGAGGGGTGGGGAAGAGGGGAGGGAACCAAGATGCATCATGTACAGGTACAAAATAAATGTGATGAATGTGATCATTATATGTACATTGTACCAACATGTGTTCTTGGTTAAAAATAAAAATAAAGAAAATCTGATATTAATATTCAATGCAATACTACTATGCTATGAAGAAGGATAGACTTGGGTCATTTACTGGAAGATGGATGCACCTTGAGACCGTAATGTTAAGTGAAATAAATCAGACATGCAAGTTTAAATATTTCATGGTTTCTCTTATATGAGAATATCAAAGTATAAATAATTTTAAGAGCAAAATAAAAGTTATATAATAGGAAACAGGGAGGTAGATCTTTGGCTAATGGGAAGGGAATCTAGAGATGGAGTGGGAAGGAGGAGACAAGAGGGGAAATAAAAGAATTAAGATATGTACATGTGCCATTTCCCCATGGCAAATGTAATCATTATACACTGAAAATATGTAAATAAAAATTTTAAATTTAAAAAAATTACAATACACTTATTTTTGTTTCACCTGTTAATGAGAAGTTTGGACTAAATGAGCTGTAATCTAGCAACTTACTAAAAAAAAACAAAACACAAAATCTTCTTCCGTAAGTTTCCCACACTTGGAGGTAAGAAGCATTTTTGTCCTCCTTACTTTTATTACAAACTTGGAAGAAATTGATGAGGAAAGTGGGGATTTTCATCTAAGAGAATAACTGATTACCTCAATAATTAAACCTTCAGATTTTCTTTTCTCTTTTCTCTATCTCCTACCAAAGGCACAATTTCTCTATCATGGGTATTGTTTTGACCTACATGATAACCTTATTATTAAACCAAGTAAAAAGTACAAAATGTTAATTAATGGGCAGAATATTTTTTCCTTTAATGTATTATTCCTAACACACTCTATTGGCATTTATTTGAAAATAGACAACTACAGTAAATTCCACATGGAAGTTTATGCCACACATATAATCCAAAACTTGGCTTTCAAGCTTTCAACTGCCTTGGTTTTCTTGTGTTGTAGTAGGATCTTCTATTTCATTCTATTTCCTCATTCTCTGATGAGTTGAACTAAGACAATTTATGGAAAGCAAAAGCCTTTTGCATGTACTAGTAGTAAGTTCCTTTTGAATGAAACTCACTTTTCTCTGTAGTACAGTTTACTTCTCACAGTGTGATGCACACCTCCAGTCAGATTGTATTTAGAATGGGAGGAACTGGTATGGTTAGACGTTGACAGCACTGTGAGAATCTTAAAAGTCAGCATCCAAAAACAGACAAGATGTAGTGAAATGGTAAAGATATTATGGTGTCTCAGGCAAAACACCAGAGCACAGAATACAATGTTGACCTAGTCCCTGTCCTCATGGAGCTTGCCGTCAAATAGAATAAAAACGTATTTCTCAAGGGATTGGGGATTTAGCTCAGTGGTGAAGTGCTTGCCTCGCAAGCACAAGGCCCTGAGTTCGATCCTCAGCACCAAAAAAAAAAAAAAGTATTACTCAAATAATCATATAGTACAAGATACCTTGAGAGTTTGTAGCCAGGACTTGTACTACTAACCTGAGAAGCCAGGCATAGAAGAGACTTAAAATTTGGTGGATGAGTAAGGGCTGAGTGGGCCAAGGAGCAGGAGACCTCCTCTATGCGTAGAGAGCAGAGATAGCATATAGCTGGTGGGACACGGCCCACAGGAGCGAATGGAAGTAACTGGCTGCGAGAGCAGTGATCAGAGAGACCAACATGGAGCCTGAATGAGAAGGGGCCATAAGACCAAAATGAGCCCGGATGATAAAGATTTGGGTCTTGAACCTGAAAACAACAGGAAGAAATAAAGGGTTGTATTAAAAGATAGTAGCATTATCAGATTTCTATTTTCAAAAATCTTTTGGCTGCAGTTTGGAGCTGAATTCTATGTATTTCAGGCCTTTGTTTTTTGGAGATGAAAGCTGTTGTAACAAAGCAAATTCCTCTTCTCACACTGAGTAGATCAGAGTACATGTTTTTCACATTTATGTTGAAGATATTTATTCTCACCTCTGAAGCCAAAAGCTGGTTATATTATCATGGAGATGGTCTGTCTACATTCATACTATCATGGGAACTACTCTGAACTGGCAAAGCTCTTTTGTCCATTTCTAGCTCTGGAACCTACTGAATGAAACATTTACATTTTCTTTCTTAAGGCAAACCCATATGTTCATTCTGATACCTGCTTGATTATATCATTTAATTACATGCAAGAATCCCGGCCAATAAAAGACATTTATACCTATAATAATTTTGTTTTTAATGCTGTGAAATCTGTAGTTTTCAGGATGAGTTTTAATAGGAAAATAGGAAATAACTAAATCTGATCCTATCCTCTGTAATATACTTAAGATTTTTTTCCTGAGATAAATGTGATTGTCTGCTTCAGGCACCAATTTAAAGCCATATATCATGTTTACAATACGAGCATTTTCCAGTTTCTAAGTCCTCTGAGCTATCTCATTTCACTAATCCATCATCATTTTCTCAAAATTCTTGATAAAGGAAAAGCTAAAATTTATATTTTATGTGACTAGGAGATTAATAAATCAACTAAGGAAATATGCCATCAAAACACAGTCAATTCTGGAGCATTTTCCTGTCTTCTTCTTGTAAGATAAAGACACTTAAAATTAAATAAAATGCTAAAGGTCCTGTTTGGACAAGTCTTGCCAATCTATCGTATATCTCCATCTACTGATGTCATTTGTCATCCTGCCTCTCAGACTGTAGATGTTCTAAAAATACAATAATTTTCTAAAAATAGTAACATTATGTCTTGAAACAGCGACACTATTTTTAAATGTTGTTTTGTATTGCTCTTTTCTGATGAAACTAACTCCATACTTCCACTCAGTGGGGGTTTCCTCACAAAAGGATTAAGAAGAGGAGAGAAGAAGGGGAAGGGGAAAAGAATAGGTGGAGAATGAAGAGGAGGGTGTGGAAGGCGGGGGGGGGGGGGGAGGGGGGAGTCCTGGGGAAAGCATTCTTTCTTTTCAAATTCCACAGAGGAACAAAGGTGTCTAACTTTGCTGTTGACCCCAGTGCCATTTATCTGAGGATGTCTGCTGCTGAGCTATGCTCAAAAGCTTCTCACTAATGTTTAGCAAACTGTGATCTTGCTATGGACATGAAACCCAGGAATACTAACGTGTGATTAACAATATTAGTCCAATATTACATTTGATAATATTTCATTCTAATTTGCCAATCTAGAAAAACATGCACTTGAAGCTTCAAATTAATATGGCTTAAAATATGTCTAAACGAAGGCTCTAATATTGCCTGGATATTATAAAATCATTTTCAGAGGCAGTGGAGGTATATAAAGAAAAATATTTTGTATAATACCCTTTATTAGAAAGCAACTGAAAATGAATTTTTAGAATTAGTACAACTCTAAATACCATTGATTTATTCATTCAACCAATATTTATTGATCATCTACCAGGTATTAGAAATGTAAAACATAAAAATGATTAACAGAATATCCTACCTTCACAGACTTTTACTTTTTGTAAGGAGACAAGCATATATACAAAAAAATATAAAATATAAAGCTAGGCAAGTATAAAGAGTTACAGCAAATGAAAGCATATTAAAGGAATATTTTATATAAGCAAGCCAGGGGTTGCCTGTCTTACGAGGTGACACTGAACTAAGAAATGAATGACAGAGGAATAAGATCTTATTGGAGAGTATTCTAGAACAAGGAAGTGGAATGATAAAGGCTATGAGGTTAGAATGTATTTATCAGTATTGTTTGTATTTGATATTTGGGGAAGATGAGTTTTATTGCTGGTGTCAAGTGTTGTATCTGATCCATCAAAAGAATCCAAACATTCTTGAGAAATTAGTATTATAGAAATACAGTACCAAAGAAGACATTCAAGAATTCCAAAAATTTCTGTTTCCTTTTGTGCCTATTTACCAATCCTTGACATCATCCTGTCCGTTTCATACACTTCCTAGAGAAAAATCTATTATTTTAGTGATTCCTGTTGGCATAATGTATTCTGCAGGGTCTGCAATTTAAATTTACTTTGAAAACTTTCTCAGCTTTTTGTGATTGAGATTGATGGGCCTAAATGATTGTGGCTGCTGTGGAGGCCAAGAAGGAAAATAAATTCTGGCTCTTGTTTCTGTGCTTGTAGTTCTTAAAGGAGCTCAGCCCGTCAGAACAAAACTGTGCACTCCATGAGGATATGGAACCATGGGAACCACATTTAAATTGGGATGTCTTTATGAGGGGAGTGGAGACGTGTCACAACATAAACGCAACCAATCACTGCAGCATAATACATTTCCATAAAATTGTTAAATTAAGTGGTGATAAGAATACTAATTGCCTTTCTTTCTGTATTTGAACTCCGAGATAATAAGTAACCATAAAGGCCTAAATACATTACAAAAATTCAACCTAAAGTTAAGAATATCAGACTGGGATTGCCACTGCCCAATTTTTGAATAAGAAATTTGCCATTAGTCTACCCTGAAACTCATCATTCTCACTTGGCAGCAGCATAAATTGATTGATTTGCCCTGCTGATTTTGTTATTTACATTAATTCCTATTGGCATTCATAAATAGAGTCTGTTATTGGCATTCATGAGCACTTCTGCCTGTACATCTTTTCCAGAAAGGCCCACTAAAACCTACTCTGTCTGTGCCCACCCCTTACCTGGAGTTATACCACATTCTACGATGTCTGTCCAGAATTGTCTTCTTTCTCATTTGCCACCTGGTAACTCAGGATGTATTAAGTGTGATGTCCATACCTGGGACAAAAATGACTCTGAAAACTTCCAAGGTTTTTCTACTCTTTATGCTAGTGTCCAGGACACAACCATATTAGTGGCCTCACTTGCCTATTGTATTCCATTGGCTCTGTAGACCTGAATATACATCCTTGTAGACTAGGTAATTTCAATTATAGAAGTCATATTATTTTCCATTTTTAAAAGGTCATCCTAAATCATCCCAAAGTAAGCATTCCTTAAAATATCATAAATCCTATAATTTCTACACAGTACACAGCACATAAATGACACCTAGTGATAATGATGATAATAACCATAGTAGTGCAGGTAGCAGTTGGGGATGAGAGGCCACTCCCTCTCCACCTACCTGAATTTGGGCAACACCTCAGGGGCCAATCCTCCTTCCATTGTTCTAAGAAAAGCAAAAATAAAAATAACAAAGACCTTGGAAATCGCTAAAGCTCCAGGTCAGAGCACATGCTTCTTAGATCTCCTGGCTTGATCTTCAGTAGCCTTTTCCCCACTCAAATCTCATTAAAGATTCATTTGTATGGACTACATCTCGTATGTATCTTCATCGAGTGGATTCTGGGGCAGAAATGCATGTTGAAAGCCCCTGGATGACTCAGTACCCTGTCAATCAATCCTGTCAATATTACCTAGAGACCCAGTGAGAGGCACCCAAACTGGGATACACAGCTTTTAAAATCTGAAAGCCTGATTTATCTGTGTGCTTTTATTTTCCTGTCATCCCAACACCATTTTTCAGTTCATGCCACTTTTTTGTTTCTGCTGGTATACACCTGCCTCAAACACATCTTCCCATTATCTTTAATAAATGTAGCTACTTTTTCTTTTGCCATTGGATGTACGTTTGCAATTCTTCGCTTGCCGTACACAAGGGCCTAGAATCTATCTGTCAGATCCACTACACCTTATCAATAGCAATTATAATTTGAAAGAGTCAGCAAATATTTACAAATTGCCAACAACATGCCATGGTAAGAAGAATAGAATCTTAGTGAGGAAATTACTTTACTATCTATTATCATAGAATTTAGAGACTATAAAAAAATGATCAATAAATTACCAGTATAAATAAGTAGGATTTCAATGACGGGATAGAAGAACTATAAAGTACAAGATGTTATAGAAAATGTACTGGAGATGAGTGACTGAGGGTTGTCAGAAAGCTCCTAGAAGTTAAACTTAAATCAAGATCTGAAAAATAGATAATTATCAAAGGAGTTGTAGTGAAGATGAGAGATAGGAGACAATCAGTGTCCAAAGCAGAAGGATCAGCATGTTAAAAAGCTTAGAGGTGAAAACAAAATTATAAGCTTGGAAATCTTAAGGAAATTCATGCTAGTTTCACATAAATCATAGAGGGGAGACCTGGATGAAGAAGTCAGGCTGACATTCAGAAAGCCAGTGAAAGACATGCGAAGATAATTAGAATTTATCCCAAGACTAGGAGAAATCATTAAAAGGTTTTTTGCAATATTGTAAATATACAGCAAATATGTAGAAAGAATAGCATGGACACAACACAGGACTCTATCACTGTCCTAACAAAGTTTACTGGTCTTTAAATCTTCTTTCTATTCCCTGTGTATGTAGATACATTTCTTATAATACGGAGAACTAGAAAACCTGAAAGTCGTTAAACTATAATACTCCTAAGTGTATTGGATGAGTATAAGAAACATTTTAAAAATACGTAGTATGTCAGAAGAAAATAACAAAATTTTATGGACCAAAGCGAAGAGTTAACTAAAATCCACAAAGGAAAACACCAAGTTGGTGGTGCACATGGGTGTAATGTACTGTTGCTCTTACAGAGACCCATAAGAATTATCTACCTCAAGTGGTGCACCATCCCTTAGCCTACTATGAAACTAAGACCCTCAAATTGGACACTATCATGTGAAATGGTGAGCTATAAATGTACATCCATTTTTCACCAGAGAGAAACATATGGGAAGTTATCTATTCTTTCTGTTTTGACTCTGTGTGAGAGTAAAAAAGAAATCTCTGCCAAGAATTTGTGACCACAGACCTGACCTTATTCAGGTAGTCAGGTTTGTTGTTTGAATTCCCACTACCTACTTGATCCAAATCTCTAAAGTTTAGAAATTAACATAAAGTCTTGCCTATGGGCTGATACATTTTTGAAACTCTTGGTAGAACTAAATGCAAAAATCATTCTTAAAGGATGCAACTAACTTTAGTCAACAGAAGATTGCTGAAAATGAACAACCTAAAATTAGAAAATACACAAGGAAACCATCCACAAAAAGCAAGAATCAGCAGATGCTATAAACAGCAGGTAGGACCCTTAAGACTTCAGCTAATAGAAAAATCTGTTAAAAATGCCAAATATATTTAAACGCTAATTATGGAAGGAAAGAAGTGAAACTCTGAATGTAAAAATAAATGTAATAAGAAAAATCCAAACAGATTTGCTAAAAAGACTCTTACGGTTTGTGTTTAAATATCCCTCCAAGTCTCATGTGCTCATAGGTGGGGCTTTTGGGGGTAATCAGATTACAGGGGTGTGATACACATGAGTTTATAGCTAAATGTGATGCTGGGAGATGAAGCCTAGGGGTATAACCTGGAAGGGTACATCTCCCTCCCTTCTCCCTTGATCTCTCTGCTTCCTGGCATCCTGCCTTTAACACTCTCCCCTCTGCCATCTTCCTCTACTATGCTACCCTGCCTTGGAGCACTTCTGGAGCATAAAATCAAATGCAGGTGAAGAGACAATTAGTAAATTGTTAGTCACTCAATTTCTTCATTTTTGTTCCCAGGGATTTCTCTTCTTTTCTCCCTGCATCAGCTTTGTGTGACAGAAATGTTTCTCGTATTTTAACTGGCATTTCTAGCTATTTTGTCAGGATATCAATTCCTGTACACATCACGCAATGCAAACTTAATAATTGTAGAAGTTTTACATGAATGATAAAATCTGAAAACATTCATGGAAATGATAGACACCAAATGAAGACTGATCCTCTCAAGGGACAAAGAAAGTATCAGGGAAGAGAGGAAAGGGAATAGGTCTTCAACTTTTTAAGACAGTTGGCGAGGGTGTGGGTGTTTATGACTATCTACACTTTTTAATTTTTATTTTATTTTATTTATTTATTTATTTTTTTGTGCTGGGGCTCGAACTCAGGGCCCTGTGCTTGCAAGGCAAGCACTCTAACCACTGAGCTGAATCCCCAGCCCCGACTATCTACACTTTTACGCACAAAGCTACTTTAAAATAATGAAAGTGATTACAAAAAAATTGGAAAGTTCTTAGAATTTTCCTTTTGCCTGGCTTACTCGCTGCCTGCAGCTCTTCAGTTTTCACATAATTGAATGAAAAGACTGTAATAATTGGTGGATTAAAATAGCACATTCTTAAAGACACTTTGATATATAATAGTATACGTAATACATGTTCAAAAGGACTCTTAATGGAAAACGTTTCTGTTAGAATTGGCTACATCAACCCTAATATTTACTGTTCCCCTCGTTCTTATTTTCTGTTAGTTTAATAGCCCTGTTTTTGTCTGAGCTGCTTATTATTATGTGTCTAGGTAGTATCGGTTTGCTCCATATCCTTAACTCCTTAATTATAACTGTCAACCCTTCCTTATTTGCTGAAGTCTTCTTTTACAACTTACTTTTTCGGTATGGTTTTGTTTCCGAAATTGTAGACTGAATCATCTGTTCTTTCCTAGTTTTCTCTACTAAACTTTCTTGCCACCAGTTTATTGCCTGGGGGGAGGAGGGAATCTTCAACATTAGAAAGAAAAGAATAATATAAAGAAAAATTGCACAGCCATATCCCCAACCTAATAATCTTGTCTTTGCTGCCAACGGGGAAACTATCTCTCAAGAAGGAATAGACAGAATTCCCTACTAATTAAGAATGTGTCCATAGAGTCAAAAGGAGCTGAATTTGTATCCAAGTTCCATCACTTCCAGGTATAGCATCTTACTATATGCAAATTGGTAAACTTTCATAACCCTCTTTTACTTCACCTAAAATGGACTAAAAATACCTCTCTTACAAAAGTATCCTAAGAATTATAAAAAATGAAATATGTGGTACACACTTAACCCCAGTGTGTACAACACAGGGGCTTAGCAAGACCCTGTGTCGAAATAAAAAATAAATTGAAAGGCTGGGGATGTAGCTCAGAGCAAAGGCCTCAGGTTCATTCCCTTGCAATTGTATCTATCTGTTTGTTATTCATTGTTTGTCTCCTTCCCTCTCCGAATGACTGTAGCCTTCACAAGGACAGGTATTTTCATCTTTTTTATTTGTGAAAAATTGCCTATACATAGTGCTCAATAAATACTCCCTGAGGCTGACTTAATTGATTTTTGTGAGCATATTTATAATCAGGCAAAACTTGATTATTAGTGTTCTAGCCCTGTTAATCAACCAACCTAAACCTTAATTTCTTTTAAGATAATAAAGCCTATTTTTAAACTATGTTTAAACATAGTAATAACAAATAACATTAAAATGTTCTAAGTCCTTACTTAATCATCATTAATCCTCATTCCTGGTTCCCATGTAATTGTCACAACAACCCATAAATTAGGCACAATTACCTTCTACATTTTTCAGCGGAGGAACTTGAATACAAAAGAGTAGTTAATTTACCTAGAATCACAGGTGTACCAAGTGGTAGAACTGGGATATATTCATTTGTAGCAGTCACTCAAGATTCAAAATGTCATGAAAATACAGGGTTGAAAGCAGCTTTCACAATTCACAACAAAACCAGCAAACTCTTCATTGATGAGTTCAATAAAAAATAGAAAATGAGTATATACTTGCTGGCTGTCAGCCTTCAAGCTGACCTAGATGGACTGGTAAAGTCCTGCTCTGCTTCTGTACCAATTATCTCCACTTCCCCTGCACCTGAATGTTACCTTGAGCGTGTAAGCAAGGTCTTTGAATTCAGAAGCTATGGTCTAGAATTCTTTGGCACATACAGAGCACCTTACAGAATATATTATACACAAAATATATAAAATCTTCCAGTCAGCGCCTGATATAGTGCAGATAGTCGATAAATACTAGCTCACTGAGCTTCAGAATGGAGTAGTAGGGAAGAGTTTAGGGGTCAGCCAGACAGATTTGAATACCACCTCTGCTACTTCTGCTGTGCAACATGGGTCAACTTTTGTAACATCTTTGAGACTTGATTAGCACATCAGTTAGGAGTCATATAGCAATACCTACTTTATGTCTGTAGACAGTAAATAAAAATAGTGTATGACTAGATACTGAGACATAGTATGCGCTCAAGAAATGCTTGTTATGATTTCGACCTATTAAATGATTGATTTCATATGGTCTTGATTTTACAGTTTCTTGCATACATCAGATCCAGAATCAACAAAACATTGCTCTGGAATTCTTCTGCATATAAAATGCAAAATTCATAGCTCATCAATGGTGTAATCTCAAAACATCATTGGTAGTCCATTAACACTAAAATTGTTTTCTGAATTAAAAATTTAATAGCACCTAAATTCTGAATGGATTAAAGTATTCTTGCCACCATTTTTTGGCAAATTGAAAACTACCTAGACACATGATAATAAGTAGCTCAGACAACAAGTGCTTGAAAAATATTGTAGGACAAGATAGTAGAGAGTAGCTTTTCAAAAGCATAATATAATGCAACCAGATGAAAAGTATAGTGCTAGAAAACACTCCCTATTGTGCTGCATAAGAAATGGGGAATTTTCTCTGTGTGCATATATTTTAATTAGGTGTATTAACTAGACAATGGATATAAAAGGTAGAGTTTCCAAAACTGTAAATCCTACAAATAGCAACCTGCTTGAATAAGAAAGAAAAAGGTATCTACACTTTTTTTAAACCTGAATTCTTCCATGTTAGACTTACCACAGCAAGATCACAGATTTTATTCTAAAATTATAAATTGTCCTTGCAATGAAGTAGAGTCCTAAGGCACTGGGGTTTTTTGTTTTGTTTTGTTTTGTTTTTGTTTTTTTAACCACTGTACCCTCAAGCAGGTTAAATACCTGAACCAAAACCAGGGAAGATTATTGACTGGCACAAAAACATGTAACTTACATATTTTATGAAATTTCATTACAGTGATTTTCAAATCAGATACGTCTTTACCCCAATACCTGGCAAAATTTGTAGTAAGACTGTTGCTTCAACATATTAGTGAATTTGTCTAACTGTGTTAAAAATAAACCTCCATAGTCACACCATTTGAAATTCAAGTCAAAGAGTGCAACTCACACTTTATTGAAGGACACAATGAGCCTGTCAAGACAGTTGATATATCAACATTTCTTTTTGGTCTGGAATAATTCTGTTTTCTTCTGATTGATCAGATTCCAATCCTCCTGTTTTAAATGTACTTCCATCAAATTATAAGAAAAAACATTTACGTTATGGAGTTACTGGCTCAGTGTTCCTTGAAAAGATCTCTCCTAGCACTCAATAACAAGTCATTTTGTTGTTCACACTGTGCAGAGGTTGCTATGCAACCGTCTTGCAAGGAAGGGAAATTGCAAGTCGTAGACTATGGGCACATGAATTAAGGTGTTAGAATAAAATTAGTTGAATGTGTGTATATGCGTAGGCAACTACTGTATAAATTACCAGACAGTAATAAGCTATAAGTATAAAGCTGTTTTCTGTGAGAAAAAAAAAAAATGAGCCAAAAGAAGCAGATTTTCCTGTTAAGAGCTTGCAAAGTTCTTGGAGTTAATTAGGTCTATCAGTTGATTCAATCATTCAAGCTGCAGCATAGGCATACGGTACAAAGAAGAGTGGGTGGACAGCTGGCAACTAAATTGGGCAGGCAGCTCACACCAGTATAAACCTCTGTTTTCCCCTTCTGTTGTAGGTAGGAAGAACATAAGACTATACAGAACTACTGCTTCATACTGAACCTTGTATGACACTATCAAGATGGCATGCTTGATATTCTGGATGTGTTAGCTTTCTTTCACTAATACCTGAAATAATCAATTTATAAAGAGAAAGGCTTCTTTGGCTCACAGTTTTGGAACTCCTAGTCCAAAACTGGGGAGATTCATTGATTTTAGGTCTCTAGTGAAGGGAGGGCAGCGCATCATGGTGGGAGAACATGGCAGAGCAAAACTATGCACCATGGCTGGGAAGAAAAGAGAGGAACAGAAAGTGGTGAGAGTTCCACTGACACTTTCAAGGGCCTTCCCCAGTGACCAGAAGACTTCCCACGACATCCCGCCTCCTGAAAGTTCTACCACCTCCCCACAGCACCAAGCTATTAACACTTTCACCTTTAGAGGACATTTCAGATTTAACTGTAGTGTAGAATTTCCATTTTTTTATAAAAGCAAAAATAAAAGATACGCTAGAAATACATGTAAATGGAGCATTATTTCAGCCAAAAGTAAAATGGATATGTTTTGTCTGCTATTGAAATGGTTTCAATTTGGATGCCCTTTCTCCCTACAGGGGGAAAAAAACTCAAAACATTATTAACCAAAAATACTTTCTTGAATTCTTCATCACTTGGGAAAATAGTAGCATAAATTCCTAAAGTCTGGTTGGGTAATTGCACCGCCTTTGTCAGTGCCCTTCCACAAAACACCACCAGAAGCCCACCTGTACTTCAACAGGTGGGGGTTTATTATTCACCAAAGGGAGGGAGACTCCCCACCGGAACTGTGGGCATCCGGGAAGAAGAGGGTGTTATTGGCTGACTCACGCCCATGGACAAATCCATAAGTTGAAACCCTAATTCACAGTACCTCAGAATATGGCTGTCTGTGGAAATAAACCCTTTAACGGGGTGATTAAGTTAAATGAGAGTGTTTGAAAGGGCCATAATTGACTAGTGTTCTTGTGAGAGGAGGAAATGGGCACACAAGTGTGAGCCCACCTGTGTGAGCACAGAGGGAAGACTGTGCTGCCTCAGCAAGAAGGTGGCCGTCCAAGCCCGAGAGACTGGCTTCTCCAAGAGCCCAAACCTGATGAGCAGTGACCCTGGGCTTCCAGACTCCAGAACCGTGAGAAAATACATTTCTGTTAAGTCTCTAGGTCTGATATTTTCTTATGGCAATGCTAGAAAACAAATACAGAGGATGTAACAAATAATCTGTCACAGGATTTGGGCTTTGTTTGGGTGCTTTTAAGGAGTGTAAAGAAACAGGGACAATTCTGACTGTGGGTATCTCAGTAAATCTTATCTGTACATAAGATAGACTAGAATGAGACCAAAGCTGTAACTGGTAAAGTAACTATAAGCCAGAAAAGGTGACATTTTCTGTTTGTGGATAGCACAGTCATATTCTTTTTAACATGGGTTTAAGAACATGGTGAAGTGGCTTTGTTCTGTCTCACTCTGTCCTGGCTTCTGAGTGGCCTTCTGCGATATTGATGTTTGATGAGATTATTTATGTCCCACAGTGAACAACTAGCTGTAAATTCCAGACTGAAGTGGAAGGCCGACCAGCCCACAGGCTGACCCGCTCTCACCCTACTTGGTCGCGAGAGGGAGATGCCACCCAGATACAAAGAGCCAAATTTGAGTCCGATTGAATCGGCTTTATTAATAGCCGGCGATCGAGAGGGCACTCATGTGCAAAAAAACTCTGGATCCCTTTCTGCAGTTTGACTAAAGCTTTTATACCGTGAAAAAGGTGGTTACATTTTAAAATTGGAATTCCTTTGAGCAATATAACAAGCAATTGTTTACACCAGGTGTTGGCCTTCGTTTAAATTTATCTCTGCTTGCACCTCTCTGTCTGAGTTTGGGAGACTCAAAGCGGATTTTATGATACTAGACACTAGGGGGAGGTGAAAGGAATTATGTAAATATAAGGCTTGGTGGGACTCCTTTGTGAGGGTTCTTTGGTATGCAGAGGAATGGAAGAGGCAAAGTATCAGCGCCTTAGGGCAGGCAGGGAAGGGAGTGTCGGAGGGTAAGGTAGAGATAGGAGAGTGTAACATTCTTCCTGCAATCTTGCAGATGTTTAGGTTACTCAAGTGGAAGTGATGGATACAAATGCCTGAAAGGGGCCATAAAATCGAGTTTAGGAGTATAGTACTGATGCCCTCTATTTCTGTTTAACTCTTTCCATCCCCACTTCTCTTAGTTCGAGCTTGAGCTAAATTAGAATGCCATTTCAAGACCAGCTTCAGAAAATGCTGAAGCTTAGAGCTCTGTCACACCAATTCTTGTCAAGCACTACCTTTTTCTTTCTCGCCTTTAAATTATTTGAAAATAATTACTATTTCATGTAGTTGAAAGAGTTTCCTAGAGGAGCCAAAAAGGTTGGCTACAATACATAGTATGACCTTTCATCCACACTGTTGTGGGCTCATTTTCTTCACATAGTCAAGTCTCAGCTGAGTAGCTGATACAAGGGACAAACATACTCCTATCGATTAAATTACCATGACAGCTGACGGTTATTTGGTCCTTCTTACTGAGAAAAGAGCTTACATTATCTTGTCACTTATTCTTCACAAGAGGGAAACTCTGGTGACCCAAAGAGATCAGGTGGCTGAAAGACGTAGCGTAGTGGGGCAAAAACAGGAAGCCGTCTTCCAAACTCAGAGTCCAGTTTTAACACGTTCACCCTTTAATGTGTTCAGCGAACACAGAACAGCATGGTGGCCAAGAAAGAATGAGGCTACTTCTGTTCATTTGTTACTCTGCCGCTCATTACTGTGGTGACTGCTAGAAAATTGGTTCCCTTCTCTGTAACACAGTTTTCACAGCTATAAAATTGGATTTATAATAATATTTAGTTTTCAGGTGTTTTCACACAGATTAAAATCAGTATACAAATGGGATCTAGAACAGTGCAGATTCATAGCTACAGTGTATTGTTAGCTACCATTATTAGCTGAGTTATGTTCTTTCAAAGTGCAGCCTGGCGTGGTGGCGCATGCCTGTAATCCCAGCACTCAGGAGGCTGAGGCAGGAGAATCACTGTGAGTTCAAGGCCAGCCTGGCCTAAATAGTGAGGTCGAGGTTGGCCTGAACTACATAGTGAGACCCTGTCTCAAAAAAAGAAAAAAAAAAAAAAAGCATATGGTGAGGTTCTAACACTCTGGTCCTTAAAATGTGACTCTATCCAGAGATGGAACTTTAAAATAGAAATTAAAGTAAAAGTGGGTTGTTAGGGTGAACTGTGATCTTGTATGACTTGTGTCCTTATCAAAAAATAAGATTAGGACAGAGACAATACAGCGGGACAGTCATGTGAGAACAGAGCCAGAAAGTGTCCATGGCTAGGAGAGGTGGCACACAACATTGATTCCAGACTTTAACTGCTAGAACTGTGAGAAAATAAATTTTTGTTATTGGGAGGGGTTGCTGCTAATTTACCTAGGATTTTTATCTTTCCTGTTAGCTTGTTCTGATTTTCTTGCTACTTTCGTAATTATAGGAAGAAATCATTTCTTTGCTGTTTTTGTGTTTTGAGTAGTTTTAAAATTGATTAGATTCATTTTTTCTCTTTCATAAAGTTTAGCATTATTTATCATAGGTTTTAAATTTTTTTCTGTTGTTTAAGCTACCCAGTATGATATTTTGGTATAACAGCTTTAGAAACCTAATACAACTACATTTTTAAATTAACTACTACTAACGACAGAACAATTCCAATTAATTTTTGTTGCCACTGATTACATGAAGATATCAATGAACTATTAAAAGGGAACACAAAATACTTTGATCCATTTTTTGAAACACTCGACATCTCTTAGATTGTTTTAACACTGGGCTGTTTTCTTATTGCTTCTCACACATGTCTCCTTTTGTCCTCCCTGATGCCACCTTAGTATACACTCACTGCCTCATGCATTGTAACTAGTGCCTGATAAAATCCACAGAGAGCACAGGAGACCAGCTAAGGAGGAACAGGAAAATGATAAAGCCATAGGTCTGTAGCTGCGACGGAAATCAAAATCAGGCTGTGACCTGTCACTAGGAAAACTACTCCCCTTGTCTTTTTCTTTGAGAATTAGTGAGACACAGAATGGCTATTACAGTCGTCATAGTGTTAAGAAAACCTGTTCCCAGACCAAAGCTGCCCACTGTGCACAGTCACCTGCCGAAACCCGGGCCCTCACTCCTGCTGCTGACACGGAAAGTCTACCCAGATCATTGAGATTGTTCGACAGTGTTACAGCAAAACCACCTTCCGGTGTCAGAGTATTTGTGAACAGTCACTGCCCAGGAAACCGTCAGCCTGCAGGCATCCTGAGCCACCTAAAGCAAGGCCAATTTCCCTAATGCCTACACGCACCTCGTTTTCCCTTCCTCTTGCTGTTCTTCCCTCAAGCTCTTCACTCAACTTCTATTTCCGATGGATACTCTGCTACTTTATTCCAGTAGTATTAGAAGACAAAAATAAGGCTGGATTTAAAAAAGGGGCTCAATCACCTAAACTAATTATTTCTTCTATGTCTCAGTTTTCTCCTCTAGAAAATAAGGAAGAATAGATTAGGAAGGGACATACATAGAAAAATACAAAAATTCTCATAAAACAGATTGTGTACAAATCACTACACAAAGACAAAACACTATAATAATATAACTGTATATTAGACAAAACACTATAATAATATAACTGTATACTAGAGAAACATAAACAGTATCCAGCTGTACTAGGCAGTAAAA
Organism: Hystrix cristata; assembly: GCA_004026905.1. Taxonomy (NCBI): domain Eukaryota; kingdom Metazoa; phylum Chordata; class Mammalia; order Rodentia; family Hystricidae; genus Hystrix; species Hystrix cristata. The sequence goes on along the minus strand of PVJO010012174.1, from coordinate 26,684 downwards.
AAATTAAGTCATTAAATTTCTATTTTTATCTGAATTGGTGTAAATCACCAGCGATAGAAAAAATAGAGAAAAATATTCTGGAATATGTTATGAAGGAACTGAGGAAGATGGCAAGAAATGATATCACAGAGCTGGATGTTACTATGGAGAATGTGACCCATGTGTAGATGGATTAATTTGATCTGTCAGCTTTAGAAAGCAGCTGGACCTGTTCCATCTCGCGTTGTATCCGGTCAGATCAGCAGGTACTACTCAGGCTATGCTGCTAGAAGAAAGAATTATCAATAGTTGAGTGACTTTAAAATGACAGGACTTTCTCTCTCCACTGAGATCTGAAGTGAAGAGTTGGCCAATAGTCTTGCCTGTTTCCTGCAGCCAGACAGAAATCCAGGTTCTTTCCTTCACAACCTGTCACTGTTCTCATCTGCAGGGCAGAAGCTGAGAGCTGCCACATTAAGGCTGCTTCTGGTTAATCAACAGGTGAGAGTGTAGTGGAACATAATGAGGCTAGGTCCAGAGGTAACACCTGTTACTTCACTTCTATTCACATAGTTTTTGAGCAAATTTAATGACATGATCTCACCTAAATTGAAAAAATTTGGAAATAGAAGTACCCATGGGCAGGGGAAAGGCAACATGACTATGCTAAAACAACCAAAAAGAAAGATAAATGGGAATTAAAGATGTTTTTCTATTTATCTTGGAATTCTAAAAAATTCTATTAGTGCTTCTTTTCTCACCAAATAAAAGCAAGTACAATAAAAATATCTTCCAATAGCTAATTCATACAAAAATTCTCAGAATTTCCTAAGAACAGCCCAGAGCATGTTCAATTTTATACAGGAAAATGTACAATAACGTATAAACCATCTCCACATATTGTTTGAAATATTTAATTGAGAAAACTCTTGTAATTATTTTAACTTTTCTTTTTATATAAAAATGCGATTTCATACAATTCTAAACTACCTTAAATCTTATTCTCATTTTACACACAGCAATACCAGAAATCCAAAGGAAAACTTTTCATTTAATAAATTCAGCTCAAGATTGTATATTTTTTTGGTTACCTAGGTAATCATTGCCCTAACTCTGGAATGCATAATCAGTTCAATATTATATTCACAATTGGCATTGTACTATGGTTTCAAATCACTATTTTAAATAGTCATAACTAAATATGTTAATCTTCGCATTGTTTATATACCAATATCAATATGCACATTTTTCTATCATTGTCGATATATTTTAAATGCCAATTTAAAATGTATTCTTCCCTGCCTATTTCTCTCAAGAGCCAGAATTTTATAAAATTCTATAATTATGTATACATATATGTGTATATTGGTCTTGCAGATGGTAACAGCCATATAATTGAATGTATATGAAAAGAAATGTCAAGTAGACTCTTATGCTAAGACTATATATAGGAATATACGTAACTGCAAAAAGATGTTTAGTATGTTATTCATTTCTACTAGTTAGGTCAATTGTTAAAATTATCTAGCCAACCACCCTTCATACAGGAAAACCAAAAGAAAAATTGATCTTAATTTATATTTGTAATTGCTAGATCTTTAATTATTGGTTTGAAATCTATTCTGAAGTACTCATAAGTTCAACTGGTGTCACACAGGGCATAAGTGATTGCCTCCTTTAAACCATTTGGTAATTTTAAATCAAGAAGTAGTATTGCATACCAGAGTAATCAAGAGCCCAATGTCAGACTATTCATCAAATTCCATGTCAGAACCTAGGTATCTGATTTTGAGTGAGTTACCTAAAGCTTAGCACTTCAGTTATCTTATCTCAAACAAACTTTCATAGGGTCATTTTCATTACTAAGTAAGATAAAATATATGGAGATTATCTAATAATAATAGTATGAGCCCAAAACAATTACTGTAACAATTACCAATTAATTTTCCTTCTACTGACTTAATTGTAGATAGAAAAATATAAATTGTAGGCTTATGTAATTTTTATTACGTAATTTATATTGGTATTGATATATTTAGATCCAGGATCCAAGGCAGAGACTTCTGCATTAGGGAAATTTCTCCAACTTTTTCCAATAGTATTTAGTAATGCCTAATTTCTAAAATTCTTTTTCCAAAAGTATACCGTTTAGTTCTACCTGTATTCTGAAATGATAGCATAGTATATCTTGACTGGCTTCACCAGCTTTCTCAGATCACTTATCTGTAAGAAATAAGAACATAGTCCAAATACCACAATGTATTGTGACATTTGAAAAACACTCTCTGGGGGTAAAAATATAAACACATGTGTGCACATGCACATTGCTTCTCTTTTTGCAAGCTCTAATTCATTCTCTTTTTTTTATTTTAGTGGTACATTTTAGATGTATATAGTGATAACATTCATCATAGGGGATCTGTACCTGTACCTGACATATCTTGTTGCTTCTTTTTTTCCCGTTCCCCTCCCCTCACCCCCTCCTCCCTCCCTATCTACAAAAGCTTTGTTTCCATTTTTTCCTTCCATTTCTTATTTCTCTTGTCCTCTGTTCTGTTCCCCCTCCCTTGTTCCCTTTCCCATTTGGACATTTTCTTCCCTTTCCAATATAATATATTTTAGTCTTTATTTGCACTTTCAGTTTCTCACATCAGAGAAACTATGCGATATTTAAACGTGTGTCCGATTTATTTCACTTAAGAATATGGTCTCAAAATGCATCCATTTACCTAGGAATATCTCAAGCTTATCATTCTTTATGGCAGAGTAGTACTCCATTGTATAAAAGAACCACATGTTCTTTATCCATTCTGCTGTTGATGGGCATTTGGGCTGTTTCCAAGATTTAGCTATTACAAAACTGTGCTGCTATAAACATGGGTGTGCATATATTGCTGCGGTATGATGCTTTTAATTCTTTTGGGAAGATACCAAAAAGTGGAATAGCTGAGTCAAATGGAATCTCTAGTTGTTCCCTGAGGAATCTCCCCACTGATTTCCATAGCAGTTGCACCAGTCTACATTCCCACCAACAGTGGAGAAGGGTTCCTTTTTCTCCACAGCCCCTCCAGCATTTGTTATTGGCTGATTTGTTGATAATAGCCATTCTTTGTGGCGTGAGGTGGAATCTCAGGGTTGTTTAATTTGCATCTCTCGAATGACCAGTGATGTGGAACATTTTTTCATACGTCTATCTGCTGTTTCTACTTCTTCATCTGAGAAGTGTCTAATAAATGGTGCTGGAAAAACTGGCCCTCCACATGCCAAAGGTTAAAACTAGACCCATATCTTTTCCCATGCACTAAGTTAAAATCAAAGTGGATCAAAGATCTAAATATTAAAACAGAAACACTAAATCTATTGGAAGATAGAATAGGTAGAACTCTTGAGGACATAGGTGTAGGCAAAGACTTTATGAACAAATCCCAAATTGCCCAGGAAATATCACAAAGAATCAACAACTGGGATCCAATCTTATTAAAAAGCTTTTGCACAGCAAAAGAAACCACCAACAGAGTGAAGAGACAACCCACAGAGCGGGTTTGCCAGCTATTCCTCTGACAAAGAACTCAAAATATATAAAGAACTCAAAAAAATCAGACCCCCCAAATTGAAAGACCCAATCCAAAAGTGGGCAGCTGAACTGAATAGACCCTTCTCTTAAAGTTGCTTTTCAGCAAAGCTTTCATCTCTTCTGTCTCAGTGAAACTGCCCCTGTCCAAGTTGCCATTATTATCATTTTGCCATTTCCAGAAGTCCTCATCTTACATGACCTCTGAGCAATATTTGACATAGCTGATTACTGCCCTTAAAAAAGTACTTTGTTCTCCAGGATACCAGATTTCCTGATGTTCTTCCTATTGTCTTCTCTGTATACTTCGCTAGCTCTTCTTCTGAGTCCCTGCTTTTAAATTTTGGAGTGCCTTTGGTGTTTAATCAAAGGCACACTTCTCTTTGACCCTCCCTTTGGTGGGTGATTGCATCCAATCAAATGGCTGTAAATTTCATCTCCATGCTAATGACTCTCAAATTTAATCTCCACTCTTCTTCTTTTAGGAGCTTCAAGATTCCTGTATCAAACTATTTGTTTACATGTCAACTAATAATCTAATAAGCATTTTAAATGTAAGATATCCATAACAAAGTTTATCTTCCCACGAGGACCACAGACTTGTTCTTCCTCAGTTCACACTTCTCCTGAAGCCACAAGTGCAGGCATGATGGTTGACATCTCTAATTTCTCCATTCTCTATATTAAACCCATAAGAAGGCCGAGATTTTCATCTATTTCTGATTTCCACATCTTCTCACCACCCTGCCACTAATACTAATTGCAAGTCACATTTCTCTGTGATTTTTTTTAAAATATAAATCAGACCACATTACTCTCCAGTTCAAAACTTGCCATTGGCATTCCATGATACCGTGAAAATATACTAACCCTAACCCTTATTTACTAGCCTATCTTCTCAATCTCACTTCGTATCTCTTTTCTGATAATTCTATTTTCTTCACCCCTACAAGCTTGTTCTTAATGTTACAAAGATTTCACTATTATCCTTCCTCTGTCCTGGAATGTCCTTATCCCCCAATCATCATATCACCTGAAGCTAAATTCCACATGTCTGCTCAAGTGGCTTCTTAAAATGGCCTTTCTCAACATCCTACTTACAGTAAATTTCTCAAATAATTTTCTCTTTTTTATCTTCAGCCACTATAGCGGACAAAGAGATTCTGCTCTCAGATCCTCCTCCAAGAAAAGCGCTGTTGCCCAGAAAAGAGCATGGGGCTGACTGATAGCTCCCAGCGGTTAACTCTGGGATTTACATAGCTTTTGAATACAGGTCAGGCTCTGGTTTAGACAACTTCAGCCAATGATGGAGCAATGTGTTAATTCAGAGCTCTCACCATTTCTAATGAAGACTCTTTGCTCAGGAGCGCTTTCATGAACTGGTAGAGATATTGTCAGGTCCAGCACCTTGGCTGACCTCTGCCCAATTCCAGTTCCTCCCTTTTAGGGGCCAGAGGGGTGCTGGGGATTGAATTCAGGGCCCTGCACTTGCTCTACCACTGAGCTAAATCCCCAACCCCCTTCTCCCTTTTTCTTTCAATAAATCTCTTTAGTATTACCTCCATTTTAGTATCTGTTTTCTAGAGGACCCAAGTAATGTAGGTAATTATATCACTTTTCTCTATTTTTTGTTTGGATTTTTGGTGTTTTTGTTTTGCTCTGTTTTCTGAGGCACTGGGGATTAAACTGAGAGACTGTGCACTCAGCTATGTCCCCAGCTCTTCTTTTTTTTTTTTTTTTTTTTTTTTTTTTTTTTTTTTTGAGACAAGGTTTCTCTAAGTCACTATGTTGTCCGGCCTGCACTCAAACTTGTGATATTCCTGCCTCAGCCCTCCAAACTGCTGGGACTGTGGGCATGTGCCACCATGCCTTGTTTATCACATATTTTCATATTGCATGTCCGTATGAATAGAAAGCAAAGCTTATTAAGGCAATGACTTTGTCTTTTTAATCATTATGTTAACAGTACTCCCTGTATTAGTCAGCTTTGCATTACTGTAACAAAATACCTGAAATAATTAATTTAATAAGGGAAAGATTTATTTTGGCTCACAGTTTTAGTGTACTTTCACTTGGTCTGTTGCTCTGGGCCTGTGGTTGCATAGTACATCACCGTGGGGATATACTGCAGAGCAGGCTTACTCATCTGATGGTGGCCAGGATGCAGGAGAAAAAAGAAAGGGCCCGGGTCTCAATATTCCCTTCAAGAGTGTGCCAAGGATGTTCTAACTTCCTTTCACTAGGCCTCATTGTTGTTTTGGGAGCTCAGGGAGTTGAGGGGTTGTTTTTCTGTTTTTGTATTTGGCTGTAGGCCTTCACACCAAAGTACATTCCCAGCCCTGTATTTACTTGTATTTTGAGCTAAGTTCTTACTAAGGTACTAAATTCACAGTTTAGGCTTGGACTTAGCAAGCTCTCACCTCAGCCTCCCAAGATGCTGAGATCACAGCCATGCACCACCACACCCAGTGTAGGCCTTACCCTTTAACTGTTTCACAAGCTCCCAACAGCACCAGTGGCTGCCAACCAAACTTTTAACACACAAGCATTTAAGAGACACAGTAGATAATCAACAATTATGTGTGACTAACTGTAAAGTGATTTTGAATAAGTGATTTACCTCACTTATAAGCAATATTGTAACCCCACAATAAAACATCAAAAGGGGAAAACTAGCAATCTACCATTTTAATACCAATATATCAAGATTTTAGGTTATTTTTCTTTTTCTTTAGCTACATGCTTTTTAAGTGATACCTAATTTTATTTCCGGCATTACAAGTATAATTTTTAGTTATTGGTTAATTTTAACTGAACACAAAGGTTTTTCAAGGTTGACAGTGTTCATATTATACATTTTAATGGTGTTTTTGTTTCATTAGCTAGACATACAACCATTTATTGAATTGTGGGTTTTTTCAAAATGAAAATTTTAAGTCTTAAAGGAAGCAACACAAACTTTCTGTAAATATCTAAATTCTTTTAGCAGATAACAGAAGTAATTTAAGTATCTTTCAGGAATATTAGGTTAAAAATAAGTAATAATGTTTTCTATTCTCTAAACCCATTTTTAGCACTTTGCCAAAGGCAATAAAATAGATGTTAGAAAAGGCTCTCTCATTTTCGATGAGTCTGACAGAAAAAGCATAAATTGAAGGGAAAATAAAGTAAGAGCTTTGTGTGATATCTAGAAATGTCATTGAGTTAACTTTAGGTGATCTCTAGAATAGTTTTTAAATGGACGGGCTGACTCATGTCCTCAAACTATGTATTTAGAAACTACAGATGCCAACATGAGGTTAAATAGATGGTACCAGGTTCATACCAATGTAATTTGAAATGTCTGACCAATACAGTTTGCTAATTAATTTTAATATCAAGATTCTCTCTCAGTTTAAAACTCTGATAATAGGCTCAGATAGTTGACAATTTAACACATCCATACATTATTACATTTTCTTGTTCATTTAATTGCTTGTTCGTTTGTGTATTTCCTTCTGCTAGTGTAAGCTTCATAAAAGTATGGATCTATTAATCTACGCTTACATTTTTAAAAACAGATTTTTACTCAATAAGAATTTGTTAAAACCATAAATAAATGTACTATCCCTCTCTACCAAAGTACCAAAATTTGACAAAGACGCATTGCAAAACATTTCCAGGGGGAAAATGTATAAAAGATGGTAATCCACTTTCCATGAAACTCTGCATGTATCATTTGATTGGTTCTAAATAAACTTGTCAATCGATGTTTATGAAGTTGCCAATTAAGCACTGTATAGAAACAAACAACAAAACATTAGGGATGAGCCCTAACATCAAGAAGCTTTTCATTTAGAAGAGAAGTCAACTGTAAAAAAGAAAAGCTAAATAGGTGCCAGGCAGCAAACAGTAGATGCTAGAAGAATGATGTGAATAAAAGAAAGGAGAACTATCATACAATTCAAATGTATTTATTTTACAGGACAAATATTGACAATTCTTTTTGCTTTTTTTTCATTGTTCAAATGCAATTCAATTTTTTAAAGATATTGATGCCTAACTGAATATACAATCTGATGACAAAATTTTGAGAAACTCTAAAAATTATGTTAACTAGTTAATAAAAAATAAAGACAAAAATGTGAAAGTTCTCTAGAAGAAAGTGTTTAGGCAGAGAGAAAAAATTGGTGATTTGAGCAGAAATGAACATTTGTTTGTCTTAATATACACAATTGGGAATTATTTGAAAACCAGTTATTTTTCACAGTTGTAATTTTAAAATAATGAGTTTGTTGCATATTTCTTTTTTTTTTTTTTTGCTTTTTTTGTTTTTTTGTTTTTTTGGTGCTGGGGATCGAACTCAGGGCCTTAGTGCTTGCCAGGCAAGCTCTCTACCACTGAGCTAAATCCCCAGCCCTGTTGCATATTTCTAATTGCAAAGATTTCTACCACTAATATCATTTTTTTTAAAAATTACAATTTTTCTTCTTAGTATAGCCCTCCAGTCATGACTTCTGAGTTGAGTCTACATAATGTAACTTAAACACAGTAATATGATTTTATTTAAAAAAAAAAAAAAGAAAACACAGTGTGAATGGAATTAACAAATTCATTTATTCCTGTTAGAAAGGTCTGAGGTAATATAAAATTATCAAGTGTCTAGAAAAAATGAAGGATACTGTACTGGGGAAAAGGTCACAGTAAAGAAAGTGTAAAGAAGATAAATGTTACCTACTTTTGAAAATAACCAGTCTGAACATCCACCAATAGCAAAGTTCTTTAATTATTCTTAAAAGAAATGGCAGGAAGTGTCAAGTTTAAGTACAGTCTACCTGCAAAAGACAACAATTCTCAATTCTTCCCGAAAGGGAAAAAGAAAAAAAAAAAAAAAAAACTCAGCAAGATGTAGTCTTGAAGTCATCCTGTATGGCCATATCACCATGGTAACCTCCAGCTCAGGCTACATTATATCTGCAAAGCAGTAAGAACATTCCTTTAAAGAGAAAAGAATGCAGGTATGTCACACAGAAAAAATATATATATAATGCAAGAGAAGAAAAGATTCATTTATAGGGATGTGCAAGCTGATTATTGCAAGCAGGAAATATTTGGACAGTAAAACATTTTTGAGTTTTTTATTAGTATGAGACACTCAAAAATTTAACCCTATCTGCTGAAATGGGAAGTAGTTCTAATCTGACAAAAAGGAAAATCCATAAAATGAAAATTAAGTGATGGGGGATAGTATTCCTGCCTAAATAATCCAGAAAAATTACTTTCCCCACCTATCATGAAGGTAGAAGAATTGTTTTGTCCTCTTTTGAATTTTTTTGTGCAAAATATTTTTACAGAAGCCCTTCACATCTCTTCCCAGGCACTGTAGAAGAGGGCATTAGTGAAATGTATGTACACATAAGGAAAGATGCACATCACTCATTGTTAACAGTATATGTATCTGTATGAGAAATCAGCCTGTTAAAATTCTTTAAAATAATTATGGTATCAAACACTCATATAATGCTTATTATTTTATAGGCAATTTATACATATTTGCTTTCTTAACCTTTCCATCAACCTTGAAGTATACATACCACTGTGTTTCCTGTTTTATAGATGAAGAAACTAAAACACAAATAGGTTCAGAAATTTTCCCAAGGACCATAGTAGTGCACATATGATCTAGTTTGCTTCCAGAGTCTGTGTTCCTATCCACTATGCTAAGACAACACCGAATTCCTTTCCATTTATATACAAATGATAAAATGCGTCAAGTCTGCTGTTGTACTAGTTATGGATTTTTTACCTAACAAATAGCTTAAAATGATAAACATTTATTATATCAAAGTTTCTGCAGGCCAGGAAGTCAAAAGCAGCACGATTCTGGCTCAGAGTTTTGTATGAGGTTGTAATTAAGATGTTCGCTGAAGCTACAGTTGAAGGCTTATCTGAGGCTGAAATATCGGCTTCCAAAATGGTTCACTTCTGGCTGTTGGCAGGAGGTCTCAGACCCTTATTGCTTGAACCTCCACATGTAGCTGTACATGTGACCTTACAAAAGGGTACCTTGCTTTTGCAATGAGAGTTTCCAGAATCAAGAGAAAGGCAGCAGCCAAAATGTCATATACCATCACTTGGGACACATTCAGCTGGTCACACAGAATGGCATATACAGTATTCATGAATACCATGTACAAACTCATGACTGTTAGAAAGAGAGGATCAGGGAACCATCTGGGACACCAGCCATCACAGATGAGATTTGAATTTCTACGACTGGGACAAAGCAGTGAGGGCAAGGCAGGTGAGGCATCTAAGGGCAGACTTCAAGAAGGCACGCATCGTCAACTGGCGGCCCAGAATTCAAATGGCGCTGAGAGGGCCTCATTATATTTTGTATCCTGTGCATTTTGCTTACTTTATATCTTGTGTCCACGGACTCATGCTTGGTTTACTCTAGTCCCAGCCCCAGTCCAGAGGGTAAACATTTTCCCATGTTTTACTTTGCTATTTCTTTTGTTGTTTATTGCAAAATCGGTCATTATCTATTGAAGTCTTTATCTTATAATTTTGATAAGTTGTCTTTAAATTTTAAATATATTAAGCCTATGTTCATTTATAATTGTGAAGAGTGTACTTTGGTTTTTAACACAATGTTTTTCTAATATTCATACATCTGTAACCTGTGTTAAAGGACTAGAATGGAAATGGTTTTTCAAAAGTGGTCTTAGCCTGGGTTCTCATAGTCATGCTCTAAGAATACCCTAATGTTATCATATTTGGGTAATATTTATAGCAAATTTTCTGGAGCAATATTTTATAATACTAACCAAAATATTTTAAAGTTACTACTTCATTATGAATTATAACATCATATGAGCAGATTTTGGAGTGTTTGCTCTCCAAAATCCTGCAAAATCCTACAAAACCCTACAAAATCCATTTATTTTGAAATGCAAGAATGTGACTTTCACTGGGTGCCATGGCACATGCCTGTAATTTCAGCTACATGGGAGGTTGAGGCAGGTGACAAATTCAAGTCCAGTTTAGGTGACATAGCAAGGCCCTGTGTAAAAATAAAAAAATGAAAAAGGCTGGGGATGTATCTTGATGTGAAGACCCTGAGTTCAGTTCCAAGTACCAAAAAAAGAAAAAGTGACATTTATTACTAATTATTACTTAACAGAATGAGGACTAGAATTCATTTCTTGAACTTAATTTTAAAATATATATTTATCACATACAATCATATACAATGATGACAGAAAGTATTACATTTTTTCCTATTCATGGTCTAATTACACACAATAAACAGTAATAGAGATGTACTTGTTTTTCACTTATATCCTAAATATCTTTTTATGCACTGTGCACTTTGCTTAAAGTTATTATTTCACACCTTTTAAAATTTTTATTTCAGAAAGTTTCAATCATCTAAAACTATAGAGAGACTACACAAATAAAGTTGCCTGGAACCACCACCCAACTTTACAATTCTCAATCAGCTCCCTATCAGTCCTAACCTGGAAATGCTTTTGCTGAGATGTGTTTAAGCTCTCAAACCTTGTTCAGTTATGAGCTTAAATCTCTAACTTGAAAGCCACACTTGTAAGCTTCCAGAACTCCCTAAGAGACTTTCACTCTGTTGCTGGTTTATCATGAGCCAGCCCGCAACGCCGAGGAAGGATATTTCCCTGTACCATAGCTGGCAATAGAGACAACGACGAACCAAACATCTCTGGGTTGGCCAAGAGGCGAGACTGTGTTGAGAAGTTCCACATTAAATGGATGCAAGAGCATGCTGAAAGTGATTGAAAATCATCCCAAGTTGATTTAAAATAGCAAATCCTCAAGACTAATCACTTGATGGTGAGTTGTTTATTCTTTTCAATTGCTTTAATCACTGTTTTTTTAAAAAAAACAATGTTTAAAGAAAAAATTACCGGTTTGAAAAATGATAAATCTGGGGGAAAAAGAAAAAGAAAAACCCCAAATGTATTTTGTTATCTGAGACCTGGGGAGAGGAGCGATTGACCGCTGAGCTCAATTAAATTTCCAAGAAGAAAGTCAGAATTAGCAACTCCTTAACAAGTCACTCTGGAAGGAAATTAATTTTTGATTAAATAACATGATTATAGAGTGAGAGAGTTTAATTCTTAGATATTGGATGGTTTCCATTACTTATTTCTAAGACTGAAAGAATAATTTAAAATAGCATAACTGATATTTTAAACAGCATAAAAATAATAACATGAAAATTGGCAGTGACTAGTTCTCTTGGGTTAATCTTCAATATTACATTGTATTTGGCAATGCATTCATAATAGTGATTTTTTTAAAATTTTGTTTCAAATATGATAAAATTTTCTATTTGAACACACACGTAAAAAAGTAGTTTTGAGGTCCCTCCCCCCACCTTGTATATTGTGATGGCCTATTTACTCAAGTTCATTTAGCCCATAAGTCCACCTATTGCTGATGTGGACTCATAGCACAAGACAGCCACACAGAGGCGGAGCAATAATGGAAAGAATATTGGAAAAGAGTTTAGAAGTCACCACTCCATCCTAACAAGTGAAAAGGAGAACAAACTGAAAAATCAGCCACTCTCCTTAGATCCATCAGAGAAATAAGATCACAGGGCAAACCACTACCTCCAAAATAGATGAGAAAGACAATACAGGGAATGATAATTTATCAAGCAATAATCCCAGAAAAAATCTCCATTAGAACTGGTACCAGGGTGAGAAAACCTGGACTACAATTGAATAGTTGCTGAGGGCTCAGAGTAAACCAATGTGAGAGTTTAAAAACTCCAGGAGGACAAGTCACAAGGTGTCTGTTCCTTCCTTCGAGCTTTACCTCTAGTAGTTCTATAGGTCCCCATGATAAATATCAGAGAAAAATACCCTAGTGTCCAGGAAGGATAGGGGAAAAGTAACTATGTTGAAATACATCAGAGCATTTTATTCTTCTGAATAGTCTGTCCTCAGAGAAAACTATTCTAGCACAGCCTAACATGCTAGGGTTTTAGCTGTGTCTAGCCTACCTAGAGGAAAGGAAATACCCAATTTTAATTAGTTCTAGTCTTCCATATGAGAAAAGGGAAATAACCCAACTCCAGGCCATTCTAACCATTTTGTCTCACGTAAGCAGGAGAGAAAGCTGAGACGTACCAATCAAGTTCACAGTTTAGGGGTATATGCTTCCCAAAAGACTGAGAAGTAATCATAGGATTTTATGATACTCCCATTCTCCTCATTGTACTACCACACCACCTATGATCTGTGTACTGGAGTTTTACCCAACAGGGATACTCATTTCCAAGGTGGAATCATGACTCGAGATGCCTGCAGACAGCCACAGGGGATGCAGCTAGAAGAGAAGTTCATTAGACCCAGGCTGCATGTTTCTCCCTGGCACTGGAGCTGTTGCAGAAGTTCAGTGCACAGGCAGGCCTGGGGATGGAGGCTGCTCCGATCTGCCCAGAGTTTTAGGTTCCACCAGCCCAGCTGTTAGTTCCAGGGAAAACTCTTGCACTCACTACCTGGTCCTAAGCCCAGTGAATGGGGTCTGGCACCACACTCTGCTGCCCAAGATTGGTGTACTATTGATGAAGGCAAAACCTGGGCCTCCTAGTCTAGGGCTAGCTGAGGTACATCTGAGTCACAGAGCATCAAGAATCTGCACAATCTCAGAGGACACCAAGAACCATTCCATACTTGGCAGTGATTTAGGCCAACATTTGAGTTTGTTCCGCTGGGATCCAGATCTCTGCTTGGACGGTAAACTGGGTCTTGCCTGAGCATCACAGCCACGGGGCCTGGACAGTCTTGGATAGACGATGTGTGTGCTGGGCCCACTCCAAGTCTGGAGTCAAACTTAAGTCCATCCTGCTGATACACAGTTCTCTGGCTGGTGCCTGGAGGGCCTAGTGACTCCATCTGTGGGCTCTGTCCTTATCTGGGAGCTGCAGTTACTACTAGCTGCTGGGTCTCACCGCAAACAGCCTGGCACTGGGCTCTAAAACAAAGTCCTGTGCAAGCTTCTGTGCCCTGCTCTGGAGCAAGTGGGGTCTCACTCCAGCTCCTCTGTGCAGGGTGGGGGCTGCGCTCAAGCACCTGGCCTAGTGCAGTCTTCCCTGCTCAATCTGCAGGTATTGGCCAGTCCATCAGTACCGGCCAGCAACCAGGTTAACAGTGGCAGGCCTCACACTGGACTTAGTTCTCTGTTCCTCCCTCAGGCAGGAGATGTCTCCTTCCACACTGCGCTGCTTGAAGTTGGGGAAGAGGTAATGTGGGCAACTCTTTCTGACCTATTTTCTTCAATGTCTTTTTACTTTATGGCACCAAAATCAGGCACCGTGATCTCTCCTCTGATTTTCTTCACACTTGTGTAGACAGTCCGGTGCGCAAATAGCTGTTCAGCTTGTCTGTGGGGAGAGCTTGCTGGAGGGTCTTACTCACCCACCATCTTTCTCTACTCTCAAGGAAAAAAAAAAAATTAACACAATAGGATAGAGTATCCAACAATGGTGGAACAATATTTATATAAAAAGTGTAGACTAAACCATGTTAAAATATGACAACTATTCTAAAATCTAAAATAAATATACTTCTAAATTAGTTAATTTAAATTAATCTAAATTAAATTAATCTAAAATAAATATGCTTCAACATATAGAGTATAAAAGGATAATTACGAAAATTTAAATGATAGTTATACCTAAGCTTATGTTTTCAACATACATTACTAAAAAAAAAGACTTCATGTGGTAATGTCTTTCCTGACCATAATTAATATTTAGACAGAGGCAAAAAAAAGTGTATGTCACCATATGATAAAATTACTATATGAAATCACCCAAAGAATGAAAAATACATACTGCATATAATGTAAGTCATTGTAGCATAGCTTACTAATTATTAAATCTATATAGAAATCTCTTAAAATACATTTAAGTTGGAACTACACTACCATTTGAGATGCAGCACCTAATAATGAAACCAACTGTTGACATTTTGAGGAGCAATTGTACCTGGCCTAGATTATTTGACACATTTGGGGACACAGCATATTTCATTACATATTTTGAGCAGAAAACCAAAAATACTCTTAGACAGGTGATTCTCCACATGTGGTCTTTAGTTCAGCAATCTGGGAACTTCTAATATGTGCATATTTGTAGATTCAACCCCAGCCCTAGTGAATCCAAATTTCCAGGAGTACAGCCCAATAATCTGTGTTTGTAAAAACTCATCTGCTCATTTTGAGACATGCTAAAGTGGAGAACTAGTGCTCTAAATATTTTATGCAAGAACACAATTAATGCAGATTAAGTGCTTGCTATATCATTGAGAAAGCTGCAAAAACAAGCACTGAACAGGCCTCCAGAAATAAAGAACAGAATGTAAGTGACTTCATAAAAAGTTACCATGTCTGGGTAACTTTCTCACAGAATAATAAAGGAGACGCAAAGATTGATTCTGTCTCTCCAATCTCACATCACTGAATTGGATTAAATAGATCACAGGATACAACCAGAAATATATATACAGGAGTGTAAACTTGGTGCTATCTACTGGCAGCCCAATGGGCAGCATAGTAAAACCACCACGTAGCATCGCTTGTTCTGTTTTGAAAGAGAATCATCATTTTTTTCTATAGCTATATTAAACATAATTAAAGAAATAGTCAACAAAGGTTTAGAAGCAATTTAAATCATTAAAAGTAATCATTACCAACTTGTTACTTATCACTGTCATCATTTTTTATTTGTTTTTGAGACAGGGTCTCCCTATGTAGTCCAGGCTAGCTTTGAACTCACTTCCTAGCCCAGACTGGCCTTCCACTCACAGCGATCCTCCTGCTTCAACCTCCCAAGTGCTGAGAAACATGCACCACACCCCACATTGTTAGCATGTATGAATTGACTGTACATGCTTGCATATTTACTGGCTAAATTGATCAAGTGCCCCATTTTACTTTAGGAAAAAACACTTAAGCAGTTTACAGAAAGATGATGAATGAATGGAAAGATATAGATAAATAGATTTCATATTTTTACAATATAGTATTTTGTTCTTCATATACTATTACCAAGGTAGGCAGAGAAGAATATGTTCATTGTTATGTGAAGAAACTGAATTCCAAAATTATAAACTGCCACATGGCCACATAGCTAATAAATGAGTAAAAGAATGTGAGTCTCTGAACTCCTAGGTCAATGTTTATTCCAATACACTTTAATGCTCTTCATTATATGTCCCCTGAGAACCCTTATAACAGAAACACAGCATGACAGAAGAAATGCATACTGAGTTCAAGGCAGGAAAATAGTGTGTGTGCAGGACAAACAGGGGAATGAAGAAGTAGCCTGGGGAAAGGTTTTAAATAATTAACAGATCCAAATGAAAATATCACAAATGTAGTGCAATTTCATGTGTATGTATATCTTAGTCAAAGCAGGCTTGGCTATGCTGAGATAACAAGCATTCCCCAAATCCCAGTGATTTAAACAATAAAGGTTTATTTCTTGCTCCACTGAGGGATGGATGAGGGCCTTAATTCTCTTTTTCTTCATTCAGGAATTCAGGCTGATGAAGCAGCCATTAACTGTAGCACTGCTGATCATGGAGCAGAGGAAAAGCGCACCCTAGAGGGCCACTTACTGATATTTAAATGATACACATCACTAATACTCACACCTCATTGACCAGAATAAATCACATAGGCTCACCCAACTACAGTGGAGCAAGGCAGTACAATCCTGTCACATGCTTGTAAGGTGGAAAAAAAAAAACCCAGAAATACTTGGTGAATAGTATTACTGTTGATTACCACAGTGTCATAGTCAAATTAATGAAAGAAAAATTATCAAAACCTTGGACTCGAAGGTCAGAAACAATGTAGACTGAACAATGTTCATAGAAGTTCACTATCTGTGAGTAGCCATTTTCCATTATAGATATAGAAAAGCAGAAGAAGCCAGTCCATAAGGAAAGGGAAAAAAAGGAGCAGAGATTTAGAGGGGGGAAAGGTCTCAATGACTCCCTTGACCTTGAGTCTAATGAAGGTGGCCCCTTTTATCATTGAGTTCCACTGAGTTTCTCAATGTCTATCATTAAATTTCTTATTAAACTCATTGACGTCAATGACTTGTATTGTGTGTAATCAACAGAAAATGTAAATATTCTCAAGGTTTAAAAATTGAGTAGCATTAATCTAAATGAACACCAAAAAGGATGACAAGATGTTGTCTTTGTTTTTGTTGGCCAACATAGAAAAAAATCAAACAAGCAGAACTGTAAGGGAATATTTTTAAGAACTAAAAAGTTCTGATCAATCAAGCAACTCTCGTCTAGATTTGAAGATAAAATTAGGATCAGAACATAAATTCTTTTTTTTTTTTTTTTTTTTTTTTTGTGGTGCTAGGGATTGAATTCAGGACCTTGTACTTGCAAGGCAGGCACTCTAGCCACTGAGCTAAATCTCCAGCCCCAGAACATAAATTCTTAAAATGCATAATGAAATTCAGACAGAAAAATAGAAGCTAGAAAACTTGAACAAGTGTTCAGATCAATTAAGAAAAATACAATGTTCAAATTCAGAGTGAAATTTATATGACCTCTGCTAGAGAAAATGAAATATAAAAGAAAAATTTCTTAAGTCATTAATATGACTCTTGCAGGAAAATTACATGTCAACTATACACGTCTTAAAATACAGGTATAATGTTGCTATAATACTCAAGTTGCAAAAGGACAACAGTAAGAAATAATACTTTGTTGTTAACCTTATATACAAAGAATCGTTCGGTTCACACTGAAAAAAAGATGAAGTCTGTCAAATAGACCAAACTGTCAGTTTGAACATTTATAAAAAGAGGAATCAATTTTACTAACACTGCCAAAAATATGCCAACCACTTCACTGCATGCTCGAATAAACATGAGACAATATTTGTGTATATTGATTAAAGTTAAGATTTTGTTACAGATCTTAAGATTCTATTTAAAAACATTTTCTGTGAGTAGGAGAGCCAATAATGCTTTTAAACATGAAACAAATACTGAAATCCGCTTTTCAGAAAATGTAGCGTAAGAATATGATATTGATCACACAAAGGTTAAACTTAACGATCTAACGTAAAACATATTTCCTGACACATAATTATGCTTTAATAATTTGTCTTTTTGCGTAATATAATTTTCAATGACAAAACAAGTTTCTTCAAGCATAGAATTTTAAAATATTTTTCTTTTCTATTTACATATAGTATATAAAAATTGTGATTATCTTATTCTTATTTTCTAGTCCTGGTAAGTTCAAAAATAAACATTAGTGAGCAGATCCAATGGTGAATGCCTCTCTGCAATGAGGTGGTATTGATTTATTTTAAAAATAGCTGAGCGTCTGCCGGGTGCTCAAGATTCAACTGGGAACATAATAGCAAGATCTCCTTGTAAATGTTATTAATTAGTGAGAAAATACTTTTAAACAAACAAATAAATAAGTGATATTTGCTCTGTGAATAACAACTAAATCAGGTAATATGTCAGAAATATAACCTAATGTCCCTTATTAGGACTCAAATGCCAACAATGTCTTTTAACCTTATCTCATAACCTCAACATAGCAACTTTTATTTGTCTATAAATACATTCAACATGTGTACACCGTCTTTATTTTTCCACACCATACCATAGCTTGAACATTTATCTATTTGCATTAGCCTGTTTCATCTGAAATGGAGCATAAATGCTAATTTATCAACTCATTTATTGTGCTGGGGACTGAACTCAGAGCCTCGTACTTGCTACACATGCACTCCACCACTGATTGGCATCCCCAGCCCCAAGCAGGTTTTAAAATATCCATTTTACAAATGGAGAAAATGAACTGCAGAGACTTTAAATAGCTGGCCCAGGTTTGTGTCAAAAGGTGGGATTTGAACCTAAGTGCATTTAAGGAAATTTTATTAGAATTATTTTTATGTCAGGCACCTAACAGATATAAAAATCCACATGGCACAATCCTATTTTGAAAATGTTTTAAGAATATGGTTCACGGTTTATTTTAACTCTTGGGTAGCAGAAATTATGCTTTTTCTTAAAATGGGAGAGATAGGGAGAAAGAGACAGAGTTGGAGAGGGGAAAGGAGGGAAAGAAGGAAGGGAAATGAAGGAAGGGAGGAAGGAAGGAAGAAAGGGGGGGAGGGGGAAGGAAAAGAAGAGGAGAGGAGAGGAGAGGGGAGGAGAGAAAAGAACTCTTTGAATCTGAAAATAAGTCAAAGGCATTTGAATCTGAAAATAAGTCAAGCATTCTGTTTACTGACAGGGTGAATCCGTCAACTCCAAAATCTGTCAGCGGTTAGGTGTGCAATATTTATGTTATTTTGCATAAACTTTAACCTCTTCTTTTGTCATTTGTAAGTGTTATCTAAGATGAACAGAAGAACCAAATTATGAGAACAACAGAGAACATGGGAAGAGACTTCCTTGTTTTCCTTGCAGGCTACTGACCTGCTCACATTGAAAAGTTGAGAAATAGGATCCCCACAGTCCCTGCGGGGTCATCAACAGAGTTGTGCTTAGCATTGTGTGCAAGATAGGTGAGGTGACTCTCTTCCCAAATTTAAATGTGATCCAACAAAGGTGGCTTCGCAGAATCATTGATATGGTGCTAAAAGGCTTTCAGAGAACTGAGGTTAGCTAATTGAGAGAAAATCCAGTAGATCTCCCTAGAGGTACCCTAGATAGGTTTTCAAAGTAAAGGCTTGCTGAATTCCTAGAGGTATCTTCTTCTGAATGAGATTCAAAATGGAAGTATTCATACTGGTGTTAAAAGACCTAATACTAGCTAATGTCCACAGCAGGACAGAAACAATTAGGATATTTAGAAAGTTGCTCTCATTTATGCTTCCAAAACATAGGTTTAAATATCAGGTTCTTCCTTGTTTTGATTAACAAATATACATCATATCTATTAACAAATACACACATATCATTTTAAAAGTATATTTGACTTAAAAAAGTATATTTGACTTTATTGTTCGCTATAATACAGGGAAATCTATTACATATCACTAGATAAAATATAAATTTCATTAAGCAGCATTTAATGACAAGACTTAACATACTAAAATAGGAATAATTTACTAATTTTTCATTTCTCTACCCTTCTTCCAGAATTATCCAATGAAAATTGTCAGTTATTAAATATACTTGTACACAGTAGTTTTGTACATTAAAAATATGGTCAATGAAGGTTCCAGTGATGAGGACCAAGGCCCAGGAATCTCTGTGATAGTTACATTCACAATCCAGTGCAATCTTGGCACAGGCTGGACCCTCATCTGGAGCTTAGTGTTCTCAGAGAAACCAGCCAAGAATGTGCTTCTAAGCTAATAGATGAGGAGATGGGTTCTTCAGACAGCTCTAATGCAAAACCCTGTGTGAACACCTGCTTCCAGAGTCACAACTAATATGCTCCAAAATTTAAATTCGATCCCACTGGCTAGGGCAATAAAGAAAATAAGGAAGAGAGGGGAGACAGAACATTGAATGGTGATACTTGTTAATTAATTAACAGATAAGGGAAAGTGGAGGAATAAAAAAAGCATAAAAGCATTAGAATGGTGATACTTGTTAGTTAATTAACAGATAAGGGAAAGTGGAGGAATAAAAAAAGCATAAAAGCATTAATTTTTTTAAGAGCAAGTAAAAGAAGCCAAGTCAAAATGAACTGGTAAGAACTTTCAATTCAATGTGTTTTTGATAAATCATAAAATGTGTAATATGCTAAAACTGACAACGTTGTACTCCCAGGCAGTCCAAGAGTATGTTTGTGTCACTTTTGTTCTCAGGAAGGTGAATTCTGAAACTTCCCAACAAAATGCTTCCCCCATCTTTTCTAGAAAGTCTTTAGAGACAAATGACTCTATCTCCTCTCCAACAGATTGACATAAAAATTTCATGAGAATAAACCTGATGGTTTAGATATAAAAGAGATGATTAATCACTATGCCATCTTGAAACAATTTTTCTTACTTTCCCAATAAATCATTTCCAAGGGATATTTCTACTTAATTTTTATATTCTTATAGTAAGAAAATGATAAATAATGTATAAAAAATAAAAACTATTTTCTTTGTGGAAATTTTGGAAAACACCAGAAATCATGCAAAGAAAAATAAACTACTTGTATTTCCACCAATTGATATCTAAGCATTAGACTTAATTTAAGATTGTGGTACATTTTCTTTTAGACATTAGTTATTCACAAATTCTAGTCAAAATCATATAATTTGCTTAGTGTGAATAGATGTGTATGTATCTACACATATGCACACACATACAAATAAACAGAATTTGCATCATCCATTTTTTTTTTTTTTTTGGAGCTGGGGATTGAACACAGGGACTTGTGCCTGTAAGGCAAGTACTCTAACTGCTGAACTAAATCCCCAGCCCCTGCATCATCCTTTCTTAATTAAGCATTATGTCATGAACATTTCTGTAGATTTTAAACAGTAATCAAATCAGGATTTTTAACAGCACTGTAAAAATGCAACATGTTTAGTGGGTTGTTTGGTGGCACCTCCAAAATATATGTGTATGTGGAAACTATGAATGTAACCTTATTTGGGAAGAGTCTTCTAAATGTAAATGTACTTAAGGCTCTCAAAATGAAATCACCCTGGATGAGAGAGGGCTCTAATCGCAACAAACGTCCTGTGGGAATGTGGAAGGAGAGAAGACTTAGAGAGAACGTGATAGGAGGATGGAGGCATTGATTGCAGAGGTGATTAAAGACTGTCAGCGAGCATTTAAGGTCAGGAGGCAACAAATTCTCCCTCCGATTTTCCAGAAGGAATCAACACTGCCAACATCTTGATTTGGGACTGGTGCCCTCTAGAACTGTGAGAGAATGGATTTAGGTTGCATTAAACCAGCAGTCCCCAACACTTTTGGCACCAAGAATCAATTTCATGGAAGACAATGTTTCACAGACTTGGGGTAGTGGAAGGTGGTCCTCTTAATATTAGTATATTTTTGCCATACATAATAATTACATTCCCCAGCACTAGCATCACCACCTCAGCTCCACCTCAGATCCTCCGGCCTTAGATTCTTGTAGGGAAAATGCAAACTAGATCCCTCACACACTGTAGGGTTTGTGCTTCTGTGAGAATTTAATGGTGCTGCCTATCTGACAGGAGGTGTAGTTCAGGTGGTAACGTGAGCGTTTCAGGGATGAGGAGTGGCTGTAAATACAAATAAAGCTTCCCTGGCTTTCTCTACATTCATCTGCCCCAGTTCCTAACAGGCCACTGACTGCTACTGGTCAAGGGCTGTGGAGTTGAAGACCTCTGTGTTAAACTATCCATCTTGTGGTAATTTTACAAAACCTCAGGAGTATAATACACATGTGGATGGATCGAGACTGATTTAACCATTTCCAGGCATAGCCAAATTATTGCTATTTTTTTGTTATCATAAATAATGCTGTAACGAACAGCCTTGACATAGTGCAAATGAGACAACATGGAACAACACAAGGGTTTCGCTCTTTATTGGCTCCATTAAGAGGAGCCAAGTCATCACTGCACATGACATGTGCATAAATTATGTTAGAAGATGTGTGCTGTGGAATAAAGAGTAGAATAAGGGAGTTTTGATTGGAAGGGTGGGATTTGTGATTTAAGTAAGTCGATGTGGAAGGGCTTGATGTTTGAGCGAAGACAGATCCTGAGGTGGTGGAGAGTTAGCCACACACTGACCTGAGGCAAAGCTTCTACACAAAGGGAAAGTGGATGTAAAACACCAAAGGATGCTTTAGGAAAGTTCTCAGAGACATAATTTGCCGAGTAAAAGTATATGGATATTCGTATGTGTGGATATTTTTAAATGCCTTGATAATGACCAGCTGCCTGAAAGATTACTTTTCATTAAATATCCATTGACAGTGCACCAAGTCTCTGCTTCCCCAAATTCCAATCTAAATATTGTCGTTCTTTTTAATCACCAAGTTGAAAGGCAAAAACAACTTCGTTTTTTGAATTGGCATTTTCTAGTGAGAGTGTATTTCTTTGTGTATTGAGTAATAATTTTCAAAGAACTACCTATAATCTGAAATGTGTATATATTGGGGAAGGTGTGTTTTTTTCAGTACTGGGGATTGAACCCAGGGCCTTCACACTGAGTTATGTACCCAGCCCTTTTTTTTAAATTTTTTATTCTGAGACAGGGTCTCACTAATTCTCTGAGTTGCCAAAGCTGGACTTCAACTTGAGATTCTTCTGCCTCAGCCTCCCGGAGTATACCATCATGCCCGATTTTGAAATGTATATATTTTATTGTTAAATATCAAATCGGAAAAGTTTGTTCTGCAAATCAAGTAAGTTTATTTTTTGATCTATTACCTTTAATATATTTTTTCAAATATCTTTTTCCTGTTAGGATTTGTCAGGTAAGTTTAAATATGATTATTTTGATATGCAGAAATATTTTTAAATTCATATACTGAAATATCTCTCTCTTTTACCTTGATTCACTTTAGGGTAATACTCAGTTATTTGTTCCTTCAAGAAAACACAGATAATCAAATATAGTTCTCTGCTTTTTTATAAACCCATGTTCAAGTGAGCTATATTTTTAAGGAACAGTTTTTCTGAGCAAAAATCAAAACTCAAGACCTCATGTTATGTGAATTATTTCAAAACGGAAGCATAGAAAATCCAGCAATGATAATAGTTCAAATATATTATTCTAGATATTTATTTAAATTTTAATTCTACATAGATCATTAACTTGAGAAAATTTAGTTTTAAAATAAATTTAAAAATCATTTTCAGTGCATTATTATCCCTTTATTTTATTTTTTTATAATGTTATCCTTTGTAAAACAGATTGACATACCACAATTACATGAATATGTATGTATGTATGTATATTTTATGCAGCAGATAGTGTACCCTGAAAACAACTAAAACTAAATCTAGAGCAAAAATGAAATGGATATGTCAAACTCAAGAATAATAGAGTTACCCTGATAGAGCATTAAATTTAACACTAAGCTTCCTAACTTAAAAAATACTTGATATAGAAAATCAGGTCTACCTCTGCTATCACATAACAAGGGCCACAGGGCTTTTGTAACCTTCGCTTGATTGAATTACTGCCACTGAGAGGCTCAGTGAAGCGTTTTCTACTTCGTTGCAGTCTCCATCATTCTGATATTTATAAATAGCAAAGAGCAGCAGGCTGCAAACAGCAACTTCCACTGGAGTAACACAGCTTTTTCAAAATACCCACGATTAGCCCATTTGTAAGTTCCAATTATCAATCCCATTTTAGCTTATCGTGTTTGCAGGTTTTCTAATTTTCTTCAGGGTAAAGGTACAAGCCCTTCAAAAATATTTAGAGCTGTTATTCATCTGAGACTTTTATTTGTTTATATCTATATTCTCATATTATAGAATTATGTTCATGTGAACAGATATAAGTGGTAAAATAATAAATACTTGATATTTACTCAACAGTCATTCGCTCTGAATTTTCTTGACTTTGATCTCCAAGAACAAGTACTAATCACATTTAAAATCCTCCAAAAATTATTTCTATTTTATGTTATTTGTACCATGTGCATTAGCTAGATTTATGCTAGCAATTCTCCTTTCAGGAGATTTAGGTTCATCCCTAAATTCTGTGATTTATGAAGGATCTATATGTATTTAAACAAGTTTTGACTATGTAGTCACAAACTTTGATCAGTAAAGATGTCTGAATTAGTATTTTAATTATTCATTAATGTCATAAATCAGTAAAAATATACACTTCTAATATGAATTTCAATTCCTTAATAGTAAAACAGTGGTTTGTGCGCCCTCTGCTGGCTTTCAGGGTTAGTTTCGCTTTAAAAAGACATTTGTAATAGTCTAGCACAGAAAAACAGAAACATTTATAAACACTTTAAATGTTGGATGAGTACTTCAATTAGGACAAAAAAATCAAGGAAAAATAATTATTTTCTTTCAGCCTTAAAAATGCCTCTGAGATACATAAAAAGTGGATATTTAAAGATATCAATATGAAATCACATTAATTAAAACAATTTAGGCAGGCACAAGTCTAGTAGAAAGAACAGTAAAAAGAGTAGAGCATCTAAAAGGGTATATTAAAAATTTAGTGACTTATAAATGATAATTTTATCAAGGGAGTAAGTTTATTACTCATGTAAAATAGCATGAATATTCTTATCTCTGGAAGAAATCAGACATAGAACTTTACCTCATACCCCATCCAAAAGTAAATTGCAGATGGAATTTTGAAACTTTAAATTGTAATTCTAAATTAGTATATTTTGTATCTTTAGATATGAAAATTATTCCTAAAAAAAGCAGAAAACTTAGAAGTCCTAAGGGAAAAGATATTTATATTTACACACACATTTTCAGTATGAGGATACACCATAAACAGAGTCGAATACAAATGACTGGTGACAAAGATGGCACCAGATACAGTAAAGTCATAAATTCACTGAAATACAAAAGGCTTATGTAAATTGTTTAGGAAAAGATGCTCCATAGTAAAATAAGCAAAGACATAAGGAAATTCATAGAAGAAGAAAACTGGAGTCAAGTATACAAATGCTACTCATCTTTATTAGTAGTCAAGGAAAATGAAAACAAAAATCATTAATTGGATAATTAACTTACTTTTGGTTCTAAGTGACAAAAAATTAAAAATGTGGTAACATTTAGTGAAACCTGATATAATATTTTTTAAATATTTTTCACAATATCTACAAATTTTGGCAATACAAATCAGATACAAACACAATTTTTGATAAAGTAATCCCACTTGAAGGAATACGTCGAACAAAAATTAAAGGAGTCTTTAAATTAGGGGGATCTGATTTTTTTGAGTTCTTTATATATTTGAGATGTTAGTCCTTTGTCAGAGGAATAGGTGGCAAAATTTTTTCCCACTCTGTGGGTTGTCTCTTCACTTTGTTGGTAGTTTCTTTTGCTGTGCAAAAGCTTTTTAACAAGATCAGGTCCCAGTTGTTGATTCTCTGTGATATTTCCCGGGCAACTGGGGATTTGTTCATAAAGTCTTTGCCTACACCTATGTCTTCAAGAGTTCAACCTATTCTATCTTCCAATAGATTTAGTGTTTCTGTTTTAATATTTAGATCTTTGATCCACTTTGATTTTAGCTTAGTGCATGGGGAAAAATACGGGTCTAGTTCTAACCTTCAGCATGTGGAGGGCCAGTTTTTCCAGCACTATTTATTAGACACTTCTCAGATGAAGAAGTAGAAACAGCAGCTAGACATATGAAAAAATGTTCAACATCACTGGTCATTCGAGAGATGCAAATTAAAACAACCCTGAGATTCCACCTCACTCCACAAAGAATGGCTATTATCAACAAATCAGCCAATAACAAATGCTGGAGGGGCTGTGGGGAAAAAGGAACCCTTCTCCACTGTTGGTGGGAATGTAGACTGGTACAACCACTATGGAAATCAGTGTGGCGATTCCTCAGGGAACTAGGTCTAGAGATTCCATTTGACCCAGCTATTCCACTTCTTGGTATCTTCCCAAAAGAATTAAAATCATTATACCGCAGCAATATATGCACACTCATGTTTATAGCAGCACAGTTTGTAATAGCTAAATCGTGGAAGCAGCCCAAATGCCCATCAACAGCAGAATGGATAAAGAACATGTGGTTCGTTTATACAATGGAGTACTACTCTGCCATAAAGAATGATAAGCTTGAGATATTCCTAAGTAAATGGATGCATCTTGAGACCATACTCTTAAGTGAAATAAATCAGACACACATGTTTAAATGGTGCATAGTTTCTCTGGTGTGAGAAACTGAGGTGTAAATAAAGACTAAAATGTATTATATTGGGAAAGAGAAGAAAGTGTCCAGATGGAAAAGGGAACAAGGGAGGGGGAAAGGAACAGAGGGTCAAGAGAAATAAGAAATGGAAGGAAAAAATGGAAACAAAGCTTTTGTAAATAGGGAGGGAGGAGGGGGTGAGGGGAGGGGAATGGGAAAAAAAGAAGCAACAAGGTATATCATGTACAGGTACAAATCCCCAATGATGAATGTTATCAATATGTATATTGAAAA